>JAJLRJ010000014.1:6609016-6616516 GCA_024195265.1 Dendrophyllia cribrosa | reverse complement strand
CAGCGAACGAGGTGTTCGAGCTGCACCACAAATTCCAGTAGCGGAACAATCATGTGCTGTTACTCTCAATCCGCATATGGATTTAAAAGAAGCGCAGAGACAGGACCCAGCTCTCAGGAAGTTAATCGCCCTCAAATCTGCAAATCTGCAAATCGAAACAGACCAGAATTTAGCGAATGGGCAGGAGATAATGTTTTACGCCGCTTCTGGTACAAGTATGACAGGTTATTCATGCGCGATGATCTTTTAGTTCGCTCCATTAAGAAGGATAGTCCTATTACCAGACATGTGGTAGTTGTACCTGAATCTTTGGTACAAGAAATTTTTAAGGGAGTTCATGACAGTCCTTTTGCGGGTCACTTAAGGGGTTACTAGAACCATAGATAGGATCCGTGAACGTTTTTATTGGCCAGGAATGCGCGAGTCTGTTGAATCGTATATAAGAGAATGTTCTGTGTGTGCGCAAGGCAAGAATTCGCCAAACGCAAATAAAGCTCCTCAGCGCGGCATCGAGGTGGGTGAACCCTTTTCATTTTGGGCAATGGATTTTATGGGTCCGTTTCCAGAAACTACCCAGGGAAATCGTCATATACTAGTGGTTATGGACCATTTAACCAAATGGTGCGAAGCAATACCCACCAAGGATCAAAAAGCCAGCACGGTAGCTCCAATCCTTGTGAACAGGATATTTTCTCGATTCGGCCCTCCTGCAGTTCTCCACTCAGATCAGGGAGCTAATTTCGAAAGCAACCTCATGCATCACGTTTGCGATGTCATGGGAATTACCAAGACGAGAACAACCGCGTATCACCCCAGCGGCGATGGTCAAGTCGAGTGTCGAAACCGCACACTGCAAGAGAAGCTATCAGCCTTTGTATCCGAACACACCGACGATTGGGATTTGTGGCTAGATCCTATAACCTATGCGTACAATTCAAGTCGACAGGAGTCTACAGGCGTCTCACCATATGAAGTTGTCTTCGGTTGCTTGCCAAGGATGCCACTCGAGCTAGAATTGGGCTTACCGTTATCTGACCCCGCTACTGTCAGTGAGTACGTCCAATCAGTTAGAGGTGCGTTGCAGGATATAAGGCAGATAGCTGGGGAGAATCTAACACAAGCCAGAGCGAGGCAAAGGCAACAGCGGGAGAAGGGACACCCAGTTAGAGTCTGGAAACCCTTTAGGTCGGGTCAGTCAGTTTGGCTACGCAGACCAAAAACGTGGAAACTGGGAAAGAAATGGACGGGTCCGTTCGTGGTCTTATCTCGCATGGGGATTAATTACAGAATCCAGTCCCCCTCTGGGAGGGTTATGGTAGTTCACCACGACCAGCTTAAGTTACATTATGCCCCTACAGGTCCACGCCAAATTTTCTGTCCAGTAAGGGAGCATGGCGATTTTACTTTTGTTGACAACGACCCAGTAGCCCCAGTTGTTCACCCTGTTGGTTCCCCTGTTCCTCCCCCTGTTCCCCGTATACTCCAGGTTAGGCCTGCGAGACTCCGCCCCAATGTTCGCCCACCGGCTTCGCATCAAGACTTCATACTTTAATTTGGTACAATTATTTCCTCATTTAGTTGTTACATGTTTTAGCTAAATTCTAGTTGTGTTTTCGAGGTCGAAAACCTCAAACGGGGGGGGGTTAATGTAATAACCTTTAAGTGGCTAATTATTATGCATTTATCTTTAGCTGTCACTCCGAAATATGCAAGCTCTATTGCATAAAGTAGAACACCATATTTGTATCATTTATTTTAGGTAGATAGCATTGCGTAAGATAGCGTTGCATAAGGTGTAAAGTATAAATGGAAATGATTTGTTACAATAAAAGTTGTCTTGAATCTGAACGAGTTGCGTACTGTTTCAATAGCACGTTACAGAGGTGCCACGGGATAAGGAGACGCACTATAATCTATGATTACTACTAGTTACTATCAATAAAAGATTCATTGTGTTAATGAATGTGTAGTTTTTCTTAATTGCATTTCATGGCATGCATGAATCTAGATATCCAATAAAAACGCATATCTAGATCACTAGTGATTTGGATATGGGTTTTGATTGGGTATCTAGATTCATGCATGTGACGAAATACTTTCCCCTCATTGGCTGATTACCTCATGAATAATTAATGAGTTTGAGAATTCCAGATGAACAGCAGTGAGGACTTTTTAACATGTAGGAAAAACTGAAGCGCGGCCGGTTTTGCATCTGGTTTCATTTGTGTACAGCGATAAGCTTAATTTGTTTTCAAGTTTGTGAGCTTTAGTCTTTATTACGACAAGCCTTGAGATGAAAAGGTTAGTGGCTTTTATTATTTTTGCCCCCTATCTTGGTAAAAACAGTTTAGCCTGTATTTACGTTTACTTTATTTTTTCTGTATAAGAACATTTTTTGGGTCGAAAGGATGTCGAATTGTGGTAATACTCTGGGCTGGGTTGTTCAAAGCGTGAGTAAGCTAATCAAGGGTTAGCGTCAATTTTGATTCCAGTTAATTAATCAACAGAGATTTTTCCAAAGTATTTTCGCCCTTTTTCACGTATAGCTAGAAATTAGCTTTGGAAAACCTCTTAAATTGCAAAGACAACTTCGAGGATCATTTCTTCACTTTACATTCTCAATCCGCAGTTCACAAACATGATTCACTTATTATATACCTCATTTGTCATTCAATCACTTTCACAGGAACATATGAACTCACAATTGATCTTGCTCCCAGTGTGTGGCTTCATAGCTCAATTGGTAGAGCATCGCACCAGTAACGCGGAGGTCACGGGTTCAAATCCCATTGAAGCCCTGAATTTTTTTCAGGCTTATTTGCAATTGCTTAAATTGCAAACACAACTGCGAGGATCATTTCTTCACTTTACATTTTCATTGTTTGTGACCATCAACATGGCCGCCATGATAACCATATTTTTTATAAAAACCTGTTTTTTTAAACAAGTTTTTTAAGAAATAGCTGTATTACTGTAACATATATGTCACAAAGCAATTTTTTCGGGTTTACTTTGTGGTTCTGTTTATCTCTGTTCCCAAGGAAAACATTTGCTTTGGTTATGCTTTGTGGTCATTTGTGTTACACCAAGCTCTGTCATATTTCTCCAACATGATACATGTGCAGGAAGGCAACTAATTAAATTTATCATGCTTTAGTATGCCAGCTTTGTTTTACAAAAACCACGGAAGTTACTGTTTCTTTATCAGTTGTGCTACTAGAGCACGTATATGTTTTGTGGTTATGCCTACACGAATTGTGACACGGAAAACAGAAAAGTTTTATCAGTTTGTGGCTTACCTAGCCATGGTTGACCAATCGAATAGTTAAAAACAGGATGTCAGCCATTAGTTTCTTTGAAGCACCTTGTTTATTGTGTTAAACGGGTATATTAGACAACCAACACGTCCTAATTACACACAAGTTAGTGTCCATCATCGAGCGAACATCTGATTTCCAAGTTCTTTAAGATTTCTCCCTTCTCCCCTCACACGGAGTGGCGCTATTGCCCTTTTCCTTAGCCTTTTATTGTTGTCTTTTGTGCTTGATCGTTGCTTATTTTGTGTAGTTTCGGCCCTTTTATTGATCGTTATTCTTGTGAACAGTTTCATATTGTTTTGGTTAAGGGTAGGGTTTCACGATTCGGCGCATGTGCAAGCTATGACATAACCCATTTAATTTCATTGTTTAGACCAATCGGAAGCGAGTAGATAACTCTGGCGGGAAATTTGCCCATGAAAATATCGCGGTCAGTCAGCTGATTGAATGGATGATTATGCATACCATGTGCGCCATGAAAGCCACCAGAGCGTAGAATAAATCCTTCGGGTCAAAGGTTTTATTCAGTGTTGACTTTGTTGGTGTAATCCGTTGGAATTTTCAGTGAATTTTGGTCCTCCTTCGCTTTGTTTGGAATAATCATAGTATGTAATTATTGAAGTAAATATGAATGTTTTTTTAACTGTGCCCACCTCTTGTAACTTCAAGAACATTAATGCTATGACAATGAAACCTAGAGGGTACATAGTACGTCCAAAACTGTCTCCTTTGCGGTCCGCACAATGTAACGATGACGTCATATGACGTAATAATTAGTTATACGGCTGCCATCTTGGATCCGCCATCTTGGATTTCTGAAATTTTTTAAAACCTCTTAAAAACCGTCCAAATTCACTCAAAATAAATCAAAACCAATAAGTAAACGCCAAATGACGTAAAAATATAAAAGTTATACCAATAAACATTGTTTTTCCTCATTCAAAAGTATAAATATGCAAATTTCAAAAAACATGACTGTCAAAATCTTGTTGCCATGGAAACATCAAGTCACGTGGTCAAAAAATTGTCATATGAAATTGTTGCCAGATTAAATTTAATAAAAGTCACAAAGTTTGATGGCGTTTGGATACATATTAAAGAAGTTATGAATGTTGAAAGTTAGCGCGGGCACTTTGTGCCCCCCCCTGGCCAAATAGGGTTAAGGGGTCTTTCAGTCACAAAACGTGGTTAACTTGCGCGTCCTTTAAATATAATTTGCCTCAAAAATCTAATTAAACCAAGATTTTACCTAAGCAAAAAAAGAAATAGAAGTTCATAAAGACTTGTGATATAACTTTCATAAAGTTTCTCCAAATTGTGTTAGCAATGGTCTTAGTAATGACGCATGTTTTTTGTCAGTTGTTAATACTTCAGTGGTTGTTTGACGACTGGAGGTGAGAATGGCCAGGCCAGGCAACTTTTATACCGGAACTTTGTGTTTAAGTGAAGTGTAGCCAAAGATAAACAGGACAACTGACATTGTCCTTGCAGCAGTGACGCAGTCAAGCTGATCAGGCGCGAAGTTCTGTCACCAGAATTTGAGCTTAAGCGTTTACGTTGCAAATCTACGTAAACAGAACTTATCCAAAATTGTTATTAGATATCAATGAAATACTAGAATTCCTCTATTTCTAAAATGTGATATCTTTACCGCTTACAGTGAAGATACTAATTTTATCTTTCACATGTGAAGATATGGATGTTGTCATAGTAACTAGGTTTGTCACTCGGACAAGAAAATCAAATTCTACCAAAATGGCCGCCACAATTGGCATGTGTTTGGTTTTCAAAACAATAGTTTCGCATTATCGGAGATAAAACACACATTTAAAAGATTCAAAATGGAAAGAAAAAGCCTTAACAAAATACTCAGAAGCCACTGTAGTGGAAAAAGAAGAGTTTCAAGCAATGATATCTTGCTTCGAGGAACTTTATATGTTTCTATCAATGCGGGGCGATATTTCGTCAGAAAATATAAGTGGCCAGGTATTATACAGTTTAGCTCATTTAAAATATTACAATATCACATTTTTTCAAGTAAGTGTGCATTGTGATGAGTTCATGACAGACTCTGTTTCTTTCAGCCAGGACACAACTGTCACATGGGTGAGGTAAGTAAATGAACCTTTCATCCGGTGTTTTTTGTTTTTGTCTTCTTTTTCATTTGTCTTAATAATATTTTTCTCCTAAAAATATGGTTAATCCATTGCCTTTATTTCTGCTAAATGTAATAAGCCTCCCCCTTGCTATCAAGTCCCCCCTCCCCTCCCCCCTCAAGCATGGCTGGGACAACAATCACCAAGTCAACATTTTGCATGCATAATTAATGTCTCCCAAACTGTTCGGTAAATTGTAAAAAAATGGCAAAAATAAGAGAAAAGATATTGAGATAATGATTCATTTTTCCAGTGGATCAAGATAAAATTTATCTTCTTTTCTAGCATAGACTTACCGTTTAGATAAAAGTAGAAAAGTATTAAATAAAATGTCAGCAGCTTCACTTTTTTGCAAAAATACTGGTAAGAATTTTGAAGGATGTTGTAAATGTTGTTAAAATTATTTTTATTCGTATATCCTTTTTTCGTGCCCCCTCCCCTACACAAAAATCCTTCATTATTCCCCTTCCCTTGAAACGACTTGCACAGGCATATGGCAGAAAATGTGACAGTGTGTTTTTGTATTGTTGTTGGGGAAAAACTATAGGGTATCCATTTAGTCAAAGGTACAGTGGCCAACAAAGTGGGAATTTCAGAGCATTTGTAGTTTTCTAGTGACAGACCTTACACCACGAAACAGGCTGTTTGTTGCTATTTTCAGTGTATGACAAAACGTTGTTTAACGTACGTTTTTGGACCAAATAGTAGATAAGTTATGTTAGGCGAGGACTTAAATATCTCCAAAATACTTATAAAAAAGTGATATCGAGGAAGCATTGGCCTCTTGGTGGTTCTGTTTCCTCCTTCCAAAGCGTTTTGTATCTGTCTCCATGCATATTTCAAAAGGAGGCTATTTCCTTCGCTTAACAAAACGATTGTGTGCAAAATTAAGCATGGCTTGTTTGTAAAAAAAAGGCAGTTTGCAGCAAATGTTTTTTTGTCTCAGGTGGGAGATTGTACAGCTCGTCTCGTCTCTAATTGGCAAAGGGCACCTAGTGAATTATCTAGATCAATGTGCGTTGTATAATTTTGTAACAGTGGATCAGCCATGTCGTGTTGCGTGAGTAGTGCATAAATGTTTTCTTACATCGAGATGTTTTTTTTTGCAGCATTTGGAGTTGAATTGATCTTCACTGTTTTCTTGAAATAACTAAAAATGATATATATTTGAATTATTACATGAAATAACGATGAACTGAAAGAATGTACAGTTGAGAAAAAAATCACAAAGTAATGATTACTCCGTAATTATTCTTTATTCACCAAAGCATCTTTTGGAGTTGTAATATAGATTAAGTTATTAGGTCATCTATTTATTTTTCCCTTCATGCAGGAATGCACGATTATTGAAGTCAAAGAATCACTTAAAAAGTTTCAAAGAGCAGAAACAAAGCTTTTTAAAGGCAATGGGAATGTCATCTAGTCAAGATCCATTCACTTGACAATACAGATGTTGCTCGCTGCTTTAGGATAAGACAGTCCACAAGCCGGAATGATGTGTTTTGTGATGATAATGGTGTATGGAAGATGACTGGTGCAAAGCTGAAATTCTTTAAAGTCCACAAGGGGGGAACTCAAGTGGTGAGCATTGAGAAAGTTACCAGAGAGGAAGAAGTTGACGTATCAATTAGAAGGACTTATGTTGCACAATCTTACACCACCTATCACCAAACAATTGTGTCAGTCGACATTCAAATGTGGTTTCTCGTTGTACTACTGAGTTAGCCAAGAAATTCAATCCTGGTCTACACGGTAACCGAAAGGGGTCGTCTTCAGTTCCATATGTCTGTACAATGCCAAGTACGAAGTCTAAGCTGGCAGAAAAAAAAATTTAATCTGAAAAGCGAAATCCAAGATATGAAGGCGACAATAAACTCGAATGAACGCGACCTGAAGAACCTAAAACAATAGCTGTCAGTGATAAACAAAACCAACAATGTCGAGGCCTCAAATGTAATAAATGGTCCTAAATGTAATAACTTTTGGCCCTAAATGTAATAAGGTCACTGACTGAGTCACATATCGGT
>JAJLRJ010000014.1:6601516-6606516 GCA_024195265.1 Dendrophyllia cribrosa | reverse complement strand
GGAATTCCCGTGAGAATTTTACCGCAACAAAATATCATTCAGTTTATTTGAAATGTTACATATCCAAACAATATGTGTGTAGTAAAGTTATTTTTCCGTTAACACGCGACTTGTGTTTTCCAGAAAGATCTTCACGGTTTCATTCAAATTTCGGATGTTACAAAGAAATATTCAAATGTTCATTTCAGTGTTGTGGGTTACTGGTTACACATGACAGAGCATGGCTGTAATTAGCATGGTTGTGAAACTTGTACAAGTTCCGCTTTAAGATGAAGAGCTCGATAGTTCTAGTTTTGTCGCTGGTTGTTTTATTCTTTCTAGTCAGCCCCGTTTTTGCTGTGAGAAAAGTCAAAAGAGGAAATGGGAACCCCTCAGCAATTGCAGATGATATATATGATGCTTTACCCGTGGTTGTAAAAGATGATCCATCTCCACCAGTAAACGAAAAAAGCAGAGCTCAAAAGTCTGCCGTTATACGCCTGTGGAGATCGAAAGTCAACTGACTATTTGAACAGAAAACAGCAAAGAAGTCCTGTTCTATAAAGGTCGTCGGATGTTGAGGAGTTCGGAAATTCATCGTCTTGTTGCTGACGAATTTCATAGCACAAAGGGATCTGGTGCTAGAAAGATTGTATGCTCCTTGAAAGATAAATTTGTTGGTCTTAGCAAACACCGTGTACAAGACATTTTGAACCGGGACAAGCTGCATTACCACAGAAATGCCAGATTTCTGAACAAGGCAATTCGAGCTCCAGACGTTCAAATCAGGCACCAAGTAGATCTGATGGATTGTTAGCGGCAGGAATGTAGTTTTGCACGCTTCTATGTTTAGTTTTTCTCGTTAATTAGTTTCATTGTTATTGGCCCATTGTTTTACTTGCTATGATTATTTTGCATATTGTATATGTTGTGGTTCAAATTTTTTTTTGGTTTGAAAATTTTCAAACCAGTTTGATTTTTGTTTGCCTTTGTCTCAGAATATGATAATAAATCTGAGACAAAGGAAAATAAAAACTTAACTGGTTTGAAAACTTTTAAACCAAAGAAAAATTTCAACCACAACATATATATATCACTAGCATGTAAATATTTAGTTAGTATGTGTTTGTCTAGATCTCGAGTTTCTGTCCTGTTAGTTTGTTGCTTCCTCGGTGCATTGCTTTTCGTTTCCTTGTCACAATCGTCTTGTAAGTTTCTACTTTATTTCGATTTTGCTGTTTTCCTGTACTTTCCTTGTCAGTTGCTTAAGTTATCTTTTGTTTATTTCTGTATTTGTTAATTTCTTTTCAGTTACCGCACTCAGTTAAAGTAACCTGTCTTTGGTTTGTTGAATTAAAGTATGACTGGAAAGTTCGCGCGTAAAAGCCTTTGTGACTTTATTCGTAAAAGACGATAACAGTTTCTTGGAAGCAATCGGTCGTAATGTCTACTGTTTTGGATGGAAATTCTGGAAACCTCCCCGTGGAGAATGTTCAGCATGTGCGTTCGAGTTCCCGTGTTCGTAGGCCCAATTTAACTTTGGATCAAGACGGAATCCGAATGGAGCGACTTCGAAAGCTCAGAAAGGAAAGAGGAGGAGTTCTTTCGGCTGTGACCGCCAAGCGCCGAGAGATCAACAATCTTTTGACTGACGCGAGCAATTTACAGCCCGTAAAAGTCAAGTTGGCCGAAATCACACTGCTGTTTCGTAAATTTGTGAATGCGCATGATGCTTATGTTGCCGAATTGGTGGACGAAGTTCAAAGGGAAGAGTTGGAGGTCTATTTCATCGAAAATGAAGCAAGCATGAACTTTTTCTGTGAAACAGTTAACGACTGGCTTCGTATAACGGAGGCTACCCTTCATGATTTGCAAATAACCCCTAACGACAACGTTTGTCAAGTTGGTTCTAAAGCTCGGCCCAAACCTAAATGTTCAAGCACACCGGCACTACGGCTACTAGAACAAGTTCTATCTCTGCCACCAGAGCTAAAGAAGCGGCAAGGATCGCGGAATTACAATCCGAAGTTCAAGCTTTGAAACAGCAACAAGTGCTTCATGAAACGGAGCTCCACCTAAAAAGGCAAGAGTATGACTTACGATGGAAGAAAGAAGAACTTGAACTTGAAACAGAGTACGCAAAGGCCGTGGCTAGGGAAGATGCATATGCCCAAGCGGAGGCGGGATATTTTGCATCCAGTGATTTGACTAGCCAACCTCATTTTCGTGTTTCACCTGTGGTATCTAACTTAAGGGGTGCGACCGGCAGTACGAAACGTCAACCTCCTCAGAAGCCTCCATCTGTTAAGCAAAATTGGGTGATGGAGGAGTTCGTTAATCAGCAACAGAAGAACACATAACCCAGACGAGAAGTACCTGTATTCAATGGAAATCCCCTAAAATATTGTACATTCATGCGCACCTTTGAAACCGTAATTGAGGCAAATGAACGTGACTATGCCGGAAGACACTATTACCTCGAGCAGCACATGACTGGAAGAGCCCAGGAGATGGTTCGCAGCTGCATGTACTTGGGAGCTGGAGGGTTACCGCAAAGCCAAGAAACTATTGAAAGCCAGATTCGGTCAGAAACACAACATTGCAATGGCATACATTGATCAAGTAACTAATGGTCCCAACATCAGAGCTGAGGATGCAGAGTGTCTGGAAGGATTTTCTATTCTTCTTTCGAGTTGCACGAACACCCTCAAAGCTATTGGTTACCTGAACAAAATCGAAGGACCAGACAATATGAGGAAGATAATTGAGAGGCTTCCCCCAAAACTGCAAATCAGCTGGTGAGACATCGCTGATCGTATACTTAATAAAGAAGGGAGAGAAGTCTGCATCGAAGACATTTTACTGTTTGTCGAAGAGAAGTCACATGCTTTGAACAACCTGATCTTTGGAAAGCTTCCATACTTTGGGAATAATAACAAGAACGTCAAGAAAAGAAGGACGAAACCAAAAACTGACAAACCTGGTCCCTTAGATCTGAGTAACTTCTCTACACTTTCCAACAAGAAACCCGCCAAACAAGTCAGACCTGGTGACACAAAAGCAGACAACAAATTCAATAAGAACTGTTTGCTTTGCAGTGGGGGACACAATCTGACAGACTGCCCTAGTTTCGCCAAAGTGCCTGTTCGGGAACGTTTTGATTTAATAATGAAGCAGAGATTGTGCTTCTCTTGCCTGAGAGGAGGCCATCAATCGAGGGGATGCTACAAGAAGAAGCCATGTGCACGTTGTCATGGAAGACATGCCACTGTAATGCCAAAGATCCATTGGACGACAAGCATGAGCAGTCTAGACCCAATTATGTTAGCGAAGCACCTGCCGACCAGAATACAGCCCAGCGTAAGAACGACCAGAACAGGGCGCAGCCGAGAAACACTGAGCCGAGCGGCAGCGAACACTTTTGTGGTGTCACAACAATGGAAGGTCCTCTAACTGCGTTACACATTGTTCCAGTGAAGATCAAAGTCAGAGGGAATCCGTCTTGTATCGAGACTTACGCACTCTTGGACACAGGCTCCAACTCCACCTTCTGTTCAACCAGCCTATTGGATCGCGTCAGTTTACATGGCAAGAAGATTAGACTAAAGTCGACAACCTTGGGAAGGAGCGAAGCCATGGACAGCATTGTTGTGAACGGCTTAGAGGTGTCTGATCTAGACGAGAATGCGGTCATCCCTCTGCGTGAGGTATTTTCTAGACCGGTTATGCCCGTAACGAAGGATGAAATACCGAAACAAGATGATGTGGATCGATGGCCTCACCTCAAAGGTTACGTGCACCTTCCAGAGCTGGATTCCCAAGTCGACTTGTTAATTGGCTCAGACATTCCTGAAGCTTTGCAACCAAGAGAAGTCATCCCTGCCACCGATGGAGGTCTGTATGCCACTAAAGTTGACCTTGGTTGGGTCATAAATGGTCCAACTGGAAGGAAATCTAAGTATGTTCCATCTTCCTGCTATTTTGTTAAGACCACATATGTTCATCCAATATGTGTGGCTTGTGCTGATTTCACAGACGCATCACTCACCGATGACCTAGAGTTTTCCTGTGATGATTTAAAGTTCATGAACATTGTAGAGAATTAAATTACACTGTGCGAGGATGGACATTACCAAGTTTCTTTACCGTGACATAATACACACTTGCAGATGCCAGTAAACAGATGCCAAGCCGAACGCAGAGCTCTTACTCTCAAGTGCAAACTCAGCAAAGATGTCCAGTTTCGAGAAGACTATGTTGCCTTCCTTGAGGACGTTATCAAAGAAGGTTTTGCAGAGAAGATTCCCCCGGACGACTTAAGGTGAGCAGATGGCAAGATCTGGTATATTCCCCATCATGGAGTGTATCATCAAAGGAAACCAGATAAGATTTGGGTTGTTTTCGATTGCTCCGCGCAGCTTCAAAGAACCTCTCTAAAAAAGAATTGCCCCAAGGACCTGACTTAACCAATAATTTGATCGGCATGCTACTTCCTTTCCGCCAGGACCCAGTGGCTGTTATGGGGGAGGTGCAAGCTATGTTTCATCAAGTGCACGTTCCCGTAGATCGTGACCTCCTGCGGTTTCTTTGGTGACCTAGGGAAATCTCGCTAAAGAGTTGGAGGAGTACCGCATGACTGTGCATCTGTTCGGAGCAGTGTCATCACCTAGTTGTGCCAACTTTGCCATGCGTCAAAATGCCGAAGATCACCAGCATGAGTTACCCCGGATGTTGTCTCGACTGTCATGAAATGTATTTATCATGGGTTACGTAACCCCGTCTCTGGGGTGTTATGTGCCATGTTTACACAATGCTTCATTAGTGGGGCGTTGGTATATATATCACGGTGCTTTCATTCATATTCATTCGAGTCTTACGACCGTCCATTCACCCTCTAAATTATGTCGGATACTGAAACCCACGCGGCTGAAACGAAAGCAGGACAGGAACAGCCACCCGAATGTACCGATATAGCATCGACATTAGCTTTATTCAAGGATTACTTCGATAAGAAGTTAAAC
>JAJLRJ010000014.1:6521516-6596516 GCA_024195265.1 Dendrophyllia cribrosa | reverse complement strand
TGAAAAATCGTGTAGTGCAAGCCTTTCACTGGATGACTTTGTTGACAGCCGAAACAACTGCCATGAACTAACTTCCACGGAACTTGATCTTGTCATCCTGGGAGCAATCCAAAGTTCGCTGAACTGCAATGAAGTTAGCATTTCCGGTCGGTCACACAAGCATCGCAAGCAAACACGTATGGCTTTTTATTATCACGGCAAAAGAATTTGCAAGAAGACATTCTTATTTTTGCACTGCCTAAACAAAAACAGATTCTGTAGCCTCGTTAAACACTATAGGAAGAACGGATTGACAGTGCGCGTGAATGGTAACAAGAAACGACTTCCAAGTAGTGCATTTTCTTCTGAAACCATCGAACATGTAGTTAAATTTATCCTGAACATTGCCGAAGAGCAAGCGCTCCTTCTCCCGGGACGTGTTCCTGGATTCAAAAGAATTGATGTACGTTTACTGCCGTCTGTCCTTACAAAGCACGGTCTTTGGAAAACTTATTGCGAAATTAGTACGAGTCAAGGCCAAAACCATGTTGGTTACTCCAAGTTTTGTGATCTTTGGAATCAACTTTGTCCGTTTGTATTAATTATGCGACCTGCGACTGACTTGTGTTGGACTTGTCAAAAAAACAACAATTTAATCCAGAAGACTGCTAATCTACCCGAAGCCGAAAAAGTTGAAGCCGTTAGGACTCAGGAAGAACATCTTCGCCTTTCCGCTGGGGAAAGAGATTTTTATAAGAACTGTTGCCGGGAATCGAAGGAAAGTATTGGCCCGCATCTGCAAGGAATTGATTTCAGCGTCAGACGTGAACCATGTTCTTACGATGGCATTGTTCATTACTCTTATGACTATGCACAACAGCTACATTATCCGTCAGATCCGCGTCAACCAGGACCGATTTATTTTAAAACTCCTAGGAAATGTGCAATCTTTGGAGTGTGTTGTGAAGCTATTCCAAGGCAGGTGAACTTTCTCATAGATGAGAATGTGTTGACTGGAAAGGGTGCCAACAGCACAATTTCTTACGTGCATTACTTTTTCCATCGCCATGGGCTTGGCGAAACAGAAGTCCAACTCCATGCTGATAACTGTGGTGCCCAAAATAAAAACTCGGCGTTTTTATGGTACTACCTGTGGCGTGTAATGAACGGCCTCCACGAGGTGATAAACTATAACTTTCTATTGCCCGGCCACACCAAATTTTCCCCCGATTGGTGTTTTGGATTGCTAAAACAAAAAACAAGACGGACCTTCATTTCGTCACTATTTGACATTGCGAGATCAGTGGAGGAATCTGCAACTGTGAATGTAGCTGAACTTGCTGGACTTCACAACGGAACAGTTTTAGTACCAACTTATGACTGGGTAACTTACCTCAGAAATTACTTTAAAAAGTTGCCCAAAATTAAGTCCTTCTATCATTTTCGTTTTCATAAAGATTACCCAGGTACTGTATTTTGTAAAGAGTACTGGTACTCTCAAGAGAAAGCTGTTAACCTACTGCGAAATGGAAGAATTCCAGACACTGGCGAGCTACCGCCAACGATTAATCCTAGCGGAATCAGCCGGGAACGGGCCGAATATTTGTACAAAGAAATACGCGAATTTTGTCGGGATGGAACAGAGGATTTAGTTGCCCCTCCAGTACCACTGTAAACTAGAAACTTTGTTTGATAGCGATGTTTTTTTCAGTTACGAAATGTATTGTATATAGCTTTGTTTAAGATATCATTAAAAAATTTATGTGCAAATTGTTATTAACTACTTTATCGACCAGTATTGGATCGGAATATAAGTTGACAGTCACCCGAAACTCGCGAATAACTCGATCGTTTCCAAAAAAAATCAAGAATCGAGTCAAATGCTTTGAGTTTCGAGTCGAATGGTTCGAGTGATTCAATTTTGAAGACGAAAAAGAAAAAAGGAGCATACTATTTACAGCTCGGCAAACACATTTTTTAAGTCCACCGAACACAGGAATATTTTTATAGCACGCGCGAGATGCGTAAAAAAGTTTTCTTTGTCAGTCACCAAGCATTGAATTATAAACCCGAGTTTGCATTCCTTTCCAAGACTGCCAAACTCTTAGAATTTTTTTGTAGGGTGCGCGTACGACAAAATATACTTTTCGTATTTAATAACCTTTGAATTAATTCTCACTTGTTTGTGTATTTTTTTATTTTAAAGACTACCGAATGCACGATTTTTTTTCATAGCACGCGCGCAATGCCTAAAAATGTTCCTTTGTCAGTCACCAAACGTTAAATTAACATAAGTTTGCACTTTCATTCCCAATTGTTTGTTCATTTCCTTTCCAAGACCGCCAAACTCTAAAATTTTTTTTGTAGGGCGCGCGTGTGACAAAAATATACTGTTCGCAATTAAAAACCTTCGAATTTATTCTTACTTGTTTGTGTGTTTTCTATTTTAAAAACTACCGAATGCATGTATCTCTTTTATAGCACGCGCGCAATGCCTAAAAATGTTCCTGTCTAAGTCACCAAACGTTAAATTAACATAAGTTTGCCGCACTTTCATTCTCCATTGTTTGGTCATTTCCTTTCCAAGACCGCCAAACTCTAGAATTTTTTTGGTATGGCGCGTGTGACAAAAATATAACTTTCGTTATTAAAAGCCTTCGAATTGATTCTCACTTGTTTGTTTGTTTCCTATTTTAAAGACTACCGAAGGTATGAATCTCTTTCATAGCACGCGCGCGGTGCCTAAAAACTTCTTTGTCAGTCACCAAACGTTAACGTTAAATTAAAGTTGATGATTTTCTCGCCCAACTATTTCTAAAAGTTTTGCTGTTTTTTGTCTGCAAGCACGCGTTGAGTGTTCCGAAAATGAACTATTGTAGCTTTTGCTTACGATTACTTTGGTCAGTAGAGCAAATCGGCAGAAAAAAAACGCCGAAATCAAACTTTTAAAAGCGAGCAAAAAAAAAATGTATTTTACTTCTGATAAAGGTATTAACAAGTATACAAAACGAATGTCGACCGGTCCGCTAATTGAGTATGTGGCTATCTTCGTAGTCGTAAACATGAACGATTTGTGCAAAATAAAGTTGTCACCTGAACTAGAACAATTGTCATCATCGGCAAACTTACCACTCCTTTTTTTTCTCACCTATTGTCTTGAGCGCGCGACCAAACGGATAGGGTATAAAAGAACTATCATTTAATGATGTCCATGTAAATTTCAATTTCCATCACCTTTTCATTGGCTTGTAGTTTGTTTAGTTCCTAGCTTAAGGCTATGTATAAATAGCTGGGAAGCATACCTGTTTTTGTATGCTTTGAGTACTGTCCTGAACTATTTAGAAGAGAGAAACAAGTTGTGACATGGCTTATCGCAATCTTACAAAAATTCCTAAATTATGCCTGGTCTATTTTAGCGTAGACAAAACAACATGTATTGTTCAGACCAAAAAGATTAGGAGAAAAGAAAGTGGAGAACAGTTTTCCAATGTCGGTCCTGAAAGCGGAGCCAAAGTAACTGTCAGAACCAGTGGCAAACTCCTGGATGCATTGGTGATTGCATCAGATGGTAAGCTCCTAGTCTCCTCCCTTTTTGCTGATCTTTGCTTGTTTTAAGGTTGAGTTCTCGTCTTCGTTATACAACACAAGCTTATTTATTTGTTTTCTTTGCAGATAACGAGGAACAGCTAAACCGGGAAGAAAGATCTTTCGTTGAAGATCCGGCGAACGCGCATCTTTTTGAAGAAGAGGACACGAGAAACAGTGCGAGAAACAGTACGAGAAAGAGGCAGGAATCGCCAAATCCAGGTCAGAGCGCGAAAAGGGCGAGAACACAAGAGGGCCAAGATGAGGTGAGTTGGATACGTTAACCTGCTTCAACCATCAATATTTCATTTGTTTATGAATGGATTTCTGTACAACTACTATGGCTACGAATTGTCGGCCTTTAATAAGGAAACGTGTGCGCGGATAAACACCCGGACGATTTTCATCCTCGCGTTAAGAAAGGGAAATCAAGCCAAAAATCGTAGCGTTTAAATTAGCTAACTCGATTTAGAAAGCAATTGGTGGCATAGCTTGATCGTTGATTTATGCAATAAGAATTCAATTCATCCTAACAATAATTTCGTGTAAGAGCTACACGAAATAGGTCACACTAATTCTGTTTTTGCTCAAAAATTTGTATGTGGTAAAATGGTATTGCGTTAATACATCTGGTCTTTGTGAACAAGTTAATTCAAAATTTATCAACATCACAAGTTTTTATGAAAGTTTTTACGGCGGGCGCAATGAAATGCCGAAAAATAATAAAGCTTTTGTCACTGGTCATGCGCACGGCACTTTGACAACGAGGTGTTTCTTTTAACTAACACACCTTACTCGTTAAAAAAATCCCTAAAAACGTTTTCGGCCTAAAATTCTACAGGTTTTTATCGTGACCAATAGGCGTTACGTAAAAACAATTTAGAGCTAGAGTGTTTTCCTGTTTTTAGAAGTCGCTAAAAATGCACGCTTCAATTTGCTAAACAGACCGCTTTTGTTGCTGTTCACTTACCGTAAATGTCTTCAGACTGTTTTCGATCGCAAGAAACAAGCTAGGTTATTACTCTTTACAAAAGCCATCTCCTTCAACGTTAAAAAAAGCTCATTACAGTAAAACTAGGCAGTGAAACCATTTTTTCTTGTTTACGCAGAGCACATGCATTGACTGACTTTTCTGTTTGTTTTCAACTGAACGTGCGGCACTTAAAGAAGTTAAGGTGTGACTTTTCTTCCAAATGAATAACTGGCGTTGCTCGTGAGTGAACCTCACTCCTACAAACTGTTATAGCTTCAAGCCGAATTCTAACAATTATCGTATGTCGTGTAATGAATGTGTGATATTTTTCCTTCAGATAAATGACGCGCTTTGCTGGTGAATACATCTCCCTCCTAAACACTGTAATAGTTTTAAAGTCGACTTCTAAAAACTATTGTAATAAAGATGTGCTGTTCTGCTCCATCCATCCGACGAAGAGATAACGCTCGAAACGTCAGCTTTCCAAATTCGATACTGCGGTTAATTAACCTTTATCAACTTCAAGTTGATAAGCAATTAAGTGTTTATTTAACCATGTTTACTCTAAACAATGTTTCGGCTTGGTGTAAATCAGTGCAGTAAAGACGGGTACGACATGTATATAATGGAAATGCCATAACGCTTATTTTATATTAAGGAAGCCTACTTACCTTTCTTTGTTATTGCCAATGAGATGTTTTAACCCATAGCGAACCACTCTCGCAATTCCCATGAAATGTAAACAGTTACATCTATTTTGAAGTGATTCGTGTATTCAAAGTAGAAATATTATGAAGCAATTAGAATTGAAGCATTGTGACGGAAGTAAATAGCGTGCCCTTTACTTTGAACAAAGATTTCGGTCTAAAACTTGGCCCATTACAATGAACTAAAATTGAGATTTTTTTGCTTTGCAGGTTCAAATGCTGCAAACGTTCCGAATAGAGCAAGAGGCAAGGCAAGCCCGTATCAAACAGCAACGAGTGCCAAAAAACGATTCAAGAGATGCTAGCATCCAATGTGACAGGAACGATGCTGCTACTCCGAGTGAAAGGTCAGATGTGGCTGTTCAGACGGATCACGTGGATGTCATTGAGGACCTGAAGGAGCAGGTGAAGAATCTCGCACAGATCGTCGCCGAGCTGACTGCCCTTAAATCTCAGAAAGAACGACAAACCAAAACAATAGACCGATCACTATTGGCTGACCTGCTGTCAGACGACACATTGAACGATTTAGCCGAGTTCTGCCCGGACAACTCCGAGAATTGCAGCTTCGCCGCCACTGAGACTCCTCTGCCCGGTCTCCAGCAACCCTCAGTCGTCGGAAAACCCGATGCTCTCACACATCAGCCCCGCTCAAACAGCTCGCCAGTAATTTATCCCTCGAGAGCACCACTGACAGTCATCCAGCAGAACAGACAGGTGAATAGTCCCACGCACGGTCCCACAGATGAGCAGCGTCGCCAAGTAGAAGCAATCCTCTTCATGGGAAAGGAGATGTCGACCACCGCCTTGGCGTGCGTTGATGTTCTGTTTACAGAACGCGAGTTGGCCAGTGGAAACACGGGTGGTACGTTTGGCTACACGAAACTTGATGAACATAAACTGAACTTCCTGTGTTCAAGGCTTCGCCAAAAGTTTGAGTCGCCATCATTTGCAGGACAGTGGGATAATGTGCGTGTGAAAATCAACTCTAAGTGTAGGGGCAAGAGGAGAACTGTAGTTAAGAGATTAAAACAAAATGCAAGTCAGTAGTAACTCCGTAATTATCGTTAGCTTTTTCACTCGATATATTTGCTTGATGTAAACAGTTATAAGTGGCTGTAGAGATTAAAACAAAAAGAAAGTCATTAGTACATTTGTAATTATCGCTAACTTTTTCACTAGATGTCAAAAGTTAATTACCTATGGATGTGAATATCTTAGTTTTTATTTTAGGTGCTCCATTTAAGGCTGTAATGTTCCCATTAAATTCAGTTACTTGTCAACTTCAACAATTGGTCAGTTTTTATTGTTTAAAAGCTGCAGTCGCGTTTTTATTAATTTTTCCGTTTATTTTTTCCCGCGGAGTTGAACAGAGTTGAAAGTCCATGGGAAATGTTTACAGGTGAATGTATGGGAAAGTTAGAAACGCAACTGGACGCTTTCTATCCAATAGCTTCATCCCCAAAATACAAGCGGAGTGTTTTATACTATTATTTGCCGGCCGATAATCAAATATTTCAGGACTACAGTCAAACCTGGGGTCAATTTAATAAAACTTTTACACTTGTTATTTACAAGTGTAGCTATTGTTTTCAACCTCTGAAACAAAGGCTACGCTTTTAAATTACACTTGAAAAAGTTTTATTGAATTGACCCCTGTCTACGTGGGTACATTTAGTTGATTATCAACTTGAAGTTGACAAATGGTAAATTAACCGCCGTAGCGAATTTGGAAACTGGTCGCTACGGCGGTTTATTTATCTTTATCAACCCCAAGTTGATAATCGACCAAGTGTTTCACCTGCCCGTCGACCCTGACAAAAAAAGGTTTGATAAATTTTTATTTAAATTCGGACACTGGCAGTATGCGATCAAAAACATTTAACAGCAGAGATTGACAAGGCATTCCAAAGTCATCAATGAACCGCGCGAACACTGGAACAGAATCATGCGGAAATGGCGTCCGTCGTGCCCGCTTGTTGATAAGAAATTTTTGTCACCGAGTAAGCTAGCAGAATCAGATCTAAGGTCTTCCCGCACTAAACCATACAAGACTTGTTTTAAATATTCTGGAGAAGAAGAATCTAAACGAATTATATCTTATTGCTCAATGTTTTCTTTCAAATCGAAGTGGGGGCAGGAACGTAACGGTGAGTTATCTTTAAACACGCATTGCCAAGTATGCTTATTGCCTGCTTCTTCACACTCCTGCACCACGTTCTTATTAAGACAGCTAAAACACTGAGTTCGAGAATTGCGTTAATAATAAAACCGAATCTCGCCTTATTTCGAAATTGTATCGCAACAACGGCGACCGATAGTTTAGACAAGGTCAAGCTACAATCAAATAATGCGGTCATTTTGAACTTAGACAAAACGGTAGGTAGGTAATTGTTTACATTAACGTGTAATCTCACTACTCTCTCTGTATTTCGAAAACTTTCAGCACACCAGTAAATTTTGCGTGAGATCTCGCACGCTAAGCGTGTTGTGCTATTTCACACGTTAAGAGTGTTGTCGCATGCTAGCTTTTGTTTACGAAGGTTAACACGCTTCTTTGTTTGACTGCATTGTTCGTATATACACGCTTTATTGTTCTTAGTGTGTCCGACGAAACAAGGGAGTTTGCTAATGAAGTGTGCTCTTGAACACACTTTAAGCATGCTAAAACCAATTTCTTTTGTTTTAAAGTGGAGTGTTGTGAGCGTGCTATCACCTTTATCCCTGTTTTCCCGTGGAGGGTCACAAATGTCCGTTGAATTGTTTTGTGTTTTGCAAGATTGACTGTGCTATGCCCCCATCAAGAAGGGGAGAATGAACAAAAGACATTTTTTATACTTAGGAGACATTGTTTCTGCCATAGTAATTCTCAAAATAATTGTTAAATAGAATACGCGTTATCTTTCACTTTTCAATAGAAAACGTGTTTATATTAGTACTCAAATAGAATTAGTTCGAGTTGGTCAAAGTGCTGTGTATCGTAGCATTTCTCTCAAGGCATGGTTGTCGTAGTTCGAAGTTTGAAGCATCGCTGTTATTAAACCTGAACGTAAACAGTTAAATGGACTTCTTGTTGGTCTATCGTCGCAACAGGAAGGTTGGCAGCTTTCTTGTTCTGGAGTAAAGGTTTCCCATCAACTTTTTTTGATACTGAGAACTCTGGCTGCTGAAAAAATTCCGAAACAAAGATGTTCCTAAACTTGTAGGGGTGCAATACCAGAAACAAATTGTAAGACAAGTGCAGCAGCACAAAACTCACAGTTATTGCAATGAATTCAATGTTACATGCTTTGATTAAAAAAATTATGTCAAGAATTTTACTTATAAATATTTAGACAGTAGCTCAGGAGACTACTCAATTTCACCTTTGATGTACGGAATGTTGACATGACAGAGCTGGGACCTGGGACTTAGTAAAACTTGTCATGGCACCTCGCAATGCTGTCATGCTTGGCACAGCAATGAACAGTACTTTGTTTTCTCAACGTTCTTCTATTTCTTGGCCCAAAGAAATCAAAGGTGCATTACAGAAATTCAGTATACTTTAAGTATACTTATCCAGCATGAAGTAATTTAAGTATTTTTTGAGTTCTTCATTTTTACCATATTAACAGAAGACATATTTTCAGTCAAACTTTTGAACATTAATTTGTCCAGATTCTTTGCAACCTGGTTACTTTCTACCAAAATGCAAGGTTCTAAAACGGCTAAGAAATGCCACGTATGTATGACCAGCTATGCAAACTCAATTTGCATTGATAATTAATGCCCTGGGGATGAATATTAATGTATGTATAAAAGACAAACATGTGCTCTATTCAATGCACTTTTCTCTAGTAACGGTCAGTGATTGTTTGGCGTGTGTTTCCTGCAAACCCGCCTTCTTCGACGGCGTCCTTCGACTGTGTTCTTCGACTGTGTTCTTCGACTGTCTTTTTTGTTGCACTCTATGGCTGACCAGGTTCCACATCGCCTGGAGATTCCTGTCCCGGGTTTGGTAGCGGCTGTTGACATCCCTCCGCCGGTGGCGGTTTTGGCGGACCAGAAAGTCGAATGGGCGAACGAAGGTCAAGCAGGTCAACAAAACCTCCCTGTTAATCCGGCGCACGCCGTTGAGGTAAACTTGCCCATTTTTTTTTTTTTGGTGGTAGTTTCCCTTACCAAAAGTACACATGTGTACACATGTGCTACACATGTGTAATATTAGTGTAATCGAACCTAACATGTGTTACACATGTGTATTTCATGTGAGAGGTATTTTTTCATTTTTGGGGTTTTTACTTGCACATGTGTACACATGTGTACTGAACATGTGTAAGTCAGTGTGAAATATTACACGTGTTAGACATGTGTAATGACATCACATAAAATTACATGTGTTACACATGTGTATAGAAGATAATCTTCAAACAATTTGGTATTGTCCAAACACACACACATATAATTCGATTACACATATATATCTACATAGATATATATATAATTCGATTACACATATATCTATATATAATATATAAATATTTAAAACAGGAAAAAGACTACACTTGTATCCCTACAAGCCTGTTTCGTGATTGCTCACTCTTCAGGGGATTTTATTAAAGAATAAACATAACCATCGCTTATATACAAAATTTGATAATATATATATATATAGATATATATATTATAAGAGGAAATGAAAGGAGACTTAAATTCAAACTCTAGCAACACTACTTTACAGTCTGATGATTGCTTAGTGCGTGAAACTCAAGTTACTATCACTTATTTTCTATCATTGTACTATATAATTTATATATAATTATATAATATAGTAATCTATATGGTACATATATATAGTTATTATATAGTATCCATATAATTACACATGTGTATAGAAGATAACACATGCAAGTAGTCTTCAAATAATTTCATATAATTGTCTTGCTTTATTATATACCACAGTACTATAGAATCTAGAGTCAGAGCTTCAGTTGACTCACCGGTAATTCCCCTGATTATATGCATCTTTCCCAGTATAAATTTCAAATTGACTGATATAGCCATGGGGTGGATCACAATGCCACCATATTTTTATGCCTCTTTTACAGGGTTCCATATTGTAATAATTTCACCCTACCCTTATCTTGCACCATTGCCTTGTTGATGGATTGTTTTCAATGCGGCTTGGACATTTGTTGGAATGTTTCTGACAGGATCCAGAGCTGACAGTCTGAGCAGCAGCCATCTTCAGTCCCAATGTTGTAATAATTATTATTGAAACTAATCCTTTTCAATGAGGTTGGGAAAATGGCTCAGGTAGATTACTTCATGAATTGGCATGCAAACAACTTTCTGCACGACCTGTTGTACTGGAACAGCAACAAGATTACCATCACTGAAATAGAAAGATGAGAAGCTTGTCAGTAAACATAAAATTGGCTGCTCTATTCAGCAGATGATTGTGGGGTGGAATGAGTGACAAGCCCAAATAACGTGTTGAACTTACACTGCAGGGTAGGCTTTAACGATATGCTCAATTGTCACCTTCACTGCTCCATCATCAGCTTCAACATGGTCAGGTGTTAGAGAAAGCCTGTTAACAACGGCCAGGTACATCCATGAACTACATGAGCACATGGTTGTCACAGGGCATTGGCAACATCTTTCTCTGACTTTCACAAAGCATTCAATGTGGCCATAGTGCATGCTGTCTTCCTCTTTGAACATGATGGTGTAACTGTTGCGCTGTTTCACTTGCCCATAGCTTTTGGAGTGGAAGAATCTTCCATGGATAAGAGCTCTTGTAAAGAAATTGCCACTGGTCACTGGTGCCCCGACAGTGGTTCTCAAGACTACAGCCATTTGGCCAGTGATGTCTTGGTGTTTCGCTGCTCCTATCATGTAGCATCCACAGCTCACAAATTCCCAGCTCCTCCTGTGCAAAAAAATTAATAACAAAAAAACTCGTTCAACAAGGTGTAATATGGTAGTATAAAGTTGTTTTTAAAGAATGAACAATGAACAAGTACTTGTCAGTATAAACAGCAAAACATCTTCAATATGAGCATGAATAAATGAAAAGATCAGTAAGAATAAAATAGTCAAGTGAATGCATGTAAGTCTTGTAGTGCCATCTGAATCTGAAACCATCACATACATACATTGACAACGGACAGGTGTTAGTCAGCTTTCTGTAAACCGAAGCTGCTCTTGAATGCTCTGGAATCCTACTTGTTAATGTTGGCAACTTGGAGGCAAGGGAGGCAGCTGTAACAATCTTTAATGACCAAAGATTAAAATTGGTAAAATAGTAATTACACAAATCCCACTTCATAAGCAAGCAAGGATAATTTCTGAAGAAACAAAATAGCACTACAAGGAAGACTGTTTTAGCCGCTCTAAACCAAACATAGCCAAAATAGCTGATGCATTCAAGAAAACGTTTCATTGCAGCTTTCATCTATACAAAATATTTAAAGCAAATTTTAATTTATATATATTTAGTTTAATTTGATTTTTAAAGTAAACTTTAGATGGGTGTCCGGAAACCTAAGACCTAGGACCTAAGACCTAAGACCCGGAAAACTAAGACCCGGAAAACTAAGACCCGGAAAACTAAGACCCTTTGTATTTTCCGAAAAAATCATTCCTCGAGAGTAAAAGCAGTCAAACTTCAGCTTCCCATACCTGGATTACTGGTGTCCTGAACTCTATAAGTGATAAAATTAGTTCCACACTTCGAAAAACGAGTCTCTGTGGCCCGGGCTCTGTGGTCTCTGTGTTCTCCAAGCCGCCATTTTGTTTTCGCGAAAAGTGGAAACGAGTTATCACGGTAGACAGTATTGGCGGGTAGGCGGGTAGGCTGGAGCGAGCACAGGGCAAAAAAAAAGACACGTGATTGTTAAGAATTTGGTAGCCAGTCAAAGAAAATCTTTATTTGTCGGCTTGTATGCGGTATGACAAGAGAGGGCATTGTCGGGCAATATCTGGCAGTGCTAGATCTCAAATTGTCTTGTCGGGCCTTTTCGGCTAGTGTGGGAGTGTTGGGGTGTTGGGGTGTGGGGGTGGGGGGGTGGGGGGGGGGGGTGGGGTTGGCGACCCGTAGGAGAGCGGTTGTTGTAGTCACGCGAGCAAGTATCATTTTCAACAAGGCGGCAGTCGAACGATAAGAAACCGGCTAATATTCGGCAAGATGATGGCCTGACAAATTTTGACCCAATTTGACCCCGATAAAAAAAAGCTCCTGTTCTACGACGAAAAATCGGCTCGTGTGCGGCGGGCTTTAATGTTCAGTTTATTTGCATTTGTTCAACTAGGGAGTAGCTCTGGCTGGTATATGTTTGACCTTAATAGGAGTGCGGAAGAGAGAACTGGCGGAATATCCCCCATAATTATTCTAAAGGAATAAATTGACCGTATACATGGACGAAACCCATTTGGATTTGTCCGTAAGGAAATTTATGCGATTGCAGGTTGAAAAGCCCAAAATGTACCTCGTTGAAAAAGTGTTATCCCATTTGACATCGTGCTATCCCACGAAGAAAAATGGATGTATCCGGATGCCAACAATCCAGGTGTAAAGCTTCCATCTTCAAAATACACAACTAAATTCTATTGTGTGGACGCAGGTGCGTTAAGGCAAGATTTCCCTATTTTGAGCCTAAACTGTACCTGGAAACCAAGTCAGTTGAGCAAAGATTGAAGGATTCGCACAGGACTCTATTAAAAGAGGAACTTGGCTACTGAGCAAAGTCGGTTGTATTACACATTTTGACACAGCTTGTACACGTTTTGATACAGCTTGAGTTAATTTTTATTTGCACTAGTCAACTGAGACATAAGAACTATAGTAAACTTCATTGTTCTGCGGCATTGGCTCTTTCTAGTCCCACATAGAATATCTTTGGTTTCAAGAATAGAGGAGGAGCTGATTGTTCATAATTATCTTTCATTATAAAAATAAAGAAAATTCATTTGCGTCAAATAAATTTTAGGAAATGTTCGTGCTTAACCAATCAGAATAGCAGAAGACAATAGCTAATAATTTTGCTTCTTGATAAAGTTCCCCAAATATAATATCTTTTAAAACTTGCATGTTGTGCGATTGGGTCTCAAATTACTTGAAACCTTAAAAAAAATTAGACAAAATGCACCTTGAACCTTAACTTTTTAGCAATTTATGAGTCTAGGCCAATCAGATCACTAGTTGTAACAATGAAAAAAGTTGACATTCCATCGTGCATTGCCGTTCAGCGCAATCCTTCTTATGTGGATCATTACTTAAAATTTCAAATATTTTCTTCTCTATAAACAAAAGAACCGGGATGACATAGCCAAAAAAGCACTTAAACAGGTTAAAATTCGATAATTCAGCGTAAATCGTTAGCGCCAGGTCATATTTCCTGAAATTTCTGATGACAAAAAAGGTACAAAGTTCGGGAAGGGTTTCTCTCTGTGCTTTAGTTGTGTTTCGTTACAATCGTTGTCTGTATTTATAGCGTTATTGTTAAACCTCGAATCTGCGCGAGTCACAGCGCCTGAAAGGTAGTTAATGATCAAGCATGAGAAAATTCAATCTCCTCTAGCCTAATTTAGAGATTTATTTTCTTGGCTCGTAATGGCCAACTATGCAGTTCCTGTTGTAATTTTTTTTCGAGGGGGGGGGGATAATGGAATGTTAAATAGAACGGGACTGGCCGGACTGGTATTTCCGTTCTTGAAGGACAACCTTGGATCACACAGTTTTTCGAAGTGCATTTTTTCTCAAGGAGTGAACCGTCGGCGTCTCAATGCTTGTGATTCTGACAACATGTTAATATTTAAATACGAATAAAAGAACTTTTCTGTACAACACTAATGATTGATGAATGCCCCTCCGCCTTAGCAATCTTATTTCAATACTAACGCTAATAAGGCACTGACAGTTAATTTCTACCTTTCTCAATTACATGCTGACGCAGCGCCATTGTTTCCAGCTGTGTTTCAACTTTAAAGCTTGCCATGCTCGCTCCAGCCTACCCGCCAACATTGTCCACCCTTATAACTCGTTTCCAGTTTTCACGAAAACAAAATGGCGACTTGGAGAGCTCAGAGACCACAGAGACTCGTTTTTCGAAGTGTGGAACTAATTTTATCACTTATAGAATTCAGGACACCAGTAATCCAGGTATGATAGGTATGGGAAGCTGAAGTTTGACTGCTTTTACTCTCGAGGGATAATTTTTCCGGAAAAACGAAGGGTCTTAGTTTTCCGGGTCTTAGTTTTCCGGGTCTTAGGTCTTAGGTCTTAGGTTTCCGGACACCCAACTTTAGATAGCAGTATACAAATATACTAATAGTATTTTGAAACTAGGCCTTACAAACAAATACAAATTGAGTCTTTGATTAGGAATACTGTACACATGCAAATTGAAATAGTATTTGGGTTATGTACGTAGGTTTATGGGAGGTACAAGTTGTAACTGGGCCCAAAATTGAGAATATCATTAAATGTTACATGTTGACAGAGGTCCCAAATTGAATGTCACATAATTATTTTTGTGCAATGACAATTAAGTAGTGTTTAATTTACCTGCATCTCCACATGTTGTGTACCATGGAACAGTTTTCTCAGCCTTCCATTTGCATCCTCATATGAAAAACAGGAAAATGCCCAAAGAGGTCCATTCCAAATGACACAATGTGGCAAGTGAAGCAAGTAATGGACATTTGATGTGCAGGCCGGTTTTCCTTCAATCAAGACCAGAAGTTTTTGTTCAGTATATAGGCGGATTTTTGTTTACAAATATTGCCTCATTAGCATGTGCACCTCAGTTTCTAATGGAGCTACAAAAAAATCATCTCTGAATATTGAAAGGGAACAGCACAATTTAACTTTCTCTGGAAATTTGAGCCCAATATACTAGATACTCTTTGTGTAATGCTTTTTTCAAAACTCGGAATTTTACAAAGAATGTATGGCCTCATTAGTGCTTTTATAATTGCCACCCAGTAATTTTGCAGTTTTGGATAGCTGATATTTCCTTAAATATGACATGCAAAAAGCTAAAAATTGGTTAGATTACTAAGTTTAACAAGCTCTTTCAACTTTTGAACTCAATTCGTATTTAGCACGATGTCTTCTGTACGTAAGTTCGTATGCTAATGAGACAAAATGTAAACAATGACGTCAGCAAAGATTCGCCTATAACCATGCAGCCACCATCCACTGTGTGCCTTCCATCAGCATTAATTAAAAGTAATTAACTAAACCCTCCACTGTTAAACAATTATTCATTGAATTATACAAATTATGCTTTCCATCTTTTTCTGTCAAACTCTTTGGCCTTCTGGGCCTTCTTTTCTTTATTCTGTAAGTAAAAAATTGCAGTTGTAGTGCACTCACCATACATCTTGTCCATGTAGTAGACAAATGTCTTCAAGAGTACAGTTGACTCTGTCACATCTGCTTCAGAAATGGAATCCTTGCAGACACTGAAAACTCCCTTTACCAACAACATGTAGTGATGGAGGTAACATGGCTTTAGGAAATACGTCATGATTGGCACTGAGTAATGGAACAGCCATGAGCAGTAACATAATCAGGATTTAAGAGAAAAATATAAGAAAAAAAATTTAGCTACAAAAGTCTCAGATTGATAGCTTTTTGGATACACTAGTTAGACTTGTAATTAACAATTTGGGCAATATAAATTTAAAACAACTTAAGTTCATTTGTCAATCAACTACCGTATTTACCCGTGTATAAGTTGACCTTTCACGACCTAAAAATCGGTCCAAATTATCGCCCTCGACTTGTACATGGGTCAAAAATTGAGACCCAAGCACCAGATAAATAAATACTGCAAAATTAGCATAATAATTGTCTCTTTATACAAACATCTAATAAACAACAGTACAGGTTAAGATGTACGTGCTTTATTTGCTTAGCGTTCTGTGTCTTTGAATTAGCAATTCAAGTTGAAACGAATTACAAAATATACTTTTATTTTTTGTATATTTACAACTTTGAAAGCTCATGCATGGTAATATACATTGTAGTTTCCCAAACCTAATAAACTGTTATAACATAATTTAACAAGTTTTTAACAAACTTCATTGAAAACTTAGACCAACTCACCTTTCCAATATTTCCGATGGTGCTCAATACTCCTTGGTGTCCTTGTGATTTCATTGGGAGGTTTGATATTCATGAGCATTTTGTCAATGTCGGAAAGTTTGTTACCACAGTACCACTCTTCCTGACTTTGTTTGGAATTGAACCACAAGTTCAAGAGTGTCTTCGTTACGCCAAGAAGAACACCATGCATGTAGTCTACTGGTACACCATTGATGATGTTGAAGTTTGGAAGGTAGCTGAACATTGCTACTCCTTTCACTCCTTGAACCTACAAGGTGAATTGTATTAATAATAAGAATGTATGTTGGTATTAGTATAACAGATTGCAACCCATGTCCACTTAACATACCGTGGATGTAGTGGAGATTGCTTTCTTTGCATTCTCATTAGTAGATTCTTTGGTACGCAGCTTGTCATGGCCACTTGAAGTTCGGGCTTTCTCGTGGGACATGATATAAACATGGGAAAACCCTTTGCCACATTTTGTAGTCTCCCCTGGTTCCTCGCACAAGCCACAACCACAATGCCCATTGTACTGGATCATGTTGCACACCAAACATCTTGCTGGCAGGTCAAATGTGCTGTTCAGTAATACAGCTTTACATGTCATTTTCCTTCCATCATTGAGAACTACTGGCACACCTATTTTGAATGCAATAGATATTTCTTAAAGGGGCAGTTTCACTGGGATTTGGGATTATTTAAAAAAAAACTGCTAATGTTTTAACAGAACCTGTTAAACAATGGTGATAAATCACCATATATAGACTTTTACTGTTTCAAATATTTATATACTACTCCTCACCTCTTTGTTCAAGCATCATCAGTGATTTGGTAAAGGGTTTCAGGAATGTGTTCATTGCTGGTGTGCTCACACCAAACCAGAGGCCAGCAAAAAGCATGTTCTCTTTAGAAGACCTAGGAGGGTTAATGTACATTATATTTAACATATAAATAATGAGAAAAATATGTTTTTTATTATAAATAAGTTTCAAACTATCTACAATTAATATAATATTATGGTGAAATCTAAATGTATAAATCGAAATATAAAAAAATTTTAAAAACGTATATTGGCCTAGCTAGTCATAAAATCAAATGGAATAAATATTAGATAAAATTGACCAAATTAAAAATTTCAATAGGTAAAAATTAAACAAAAATCAATTAAAAACTAGTGGATTAAGTCCCCATAGGATTGCCTAAATAGATGCGTCTTTAGTTTACTTAAAGTGCTCAGATTGTTCACCTTTCTAATATTATCTGGTAGCCTACTCCATATCTTGGGAGCAGCGGTTGTGAATGACCTACAGTGTATCGCCTAGGGTATATTTAAATCGTGCTGTCGGATCGAGCAGAATGATACTATCACATGACCATAAATTATAGCGAGTACGTCCCCATGTCTAACATTTATAAGATAAAAATACACTGATGGAGCTAGATCCACTTTGAAATCGCACAATTTAATCACCCAAATACAGGATTTTAGTCAGAATTAATATTTTATTGATCCAGTAAATGGTTTGTGGTTTATGGCCACACAACAGCTTTCTTTGTTTTTAATTTTTCCGTGATTTCATTGGTTACTTGAAACAAGCCTTGAAATCTGACTGGTTATTTTGTTTGAGTGTTCCTTTCTCATTGGCTGGGAAAACATGCAATTCAGAGGGAAAAATAGTGTGAATTGTGAATAAATTGCACTAATGAGAGACAGTCAGCTTACAAAAGGATCACTAGTGATTTCAAAATGGATGTAATTCCTTGTTGACACTGGACTAGCTGAGTACCTCTTATTAACTTGTAAGATAGGTTACCTTTTGCTTGGAGGTAAGTCCAATATTTCAACATAGACTGGCCATATCTTGTATGTAGAAGATTTGAACAAAGCAACTCCATCCGTATGAAACTGTAATACAACATTTGATTGTGTGGCTAGTAATCCACCAGCATGGAAGAAGTGCTTGTACTCCTGTCCATCTTGAACATCTTCAATGTTCTCTGCAACTTTCTTTTGCCTTGTAAAGCGGTATCCTAAATCATCATAAAACCCATCCTCTAAAAAGAAGCATGTTGACAGGGTTGGAAGTTACTTAATTTTACTACCACTGGCAATCGGAGTGGAATAGTCGATTATTTCCACAATTACACTAAGAATTGTGTAGAGAGGCAGCGTGGTCGAGTGGTTAGGGCACCGGACTTGAAATCCTGAGGTCCCGGTTTCAAGTTCCGTTCTGACCACTAGCTGGAGTTGTTTCACGGGTAGACCCGAGTTTAACTCCTCGGCCACGCTTGTAAATAGCCAACTGGTCTGCCTCCTGCCAGTTAGGATTCTTAACTGTTTATGTTATATTTGCAATTTGTTTCATTATCCCTGAAAAGTCCCTTATGGGGAGAAGCTAATTACGTTTACAACTTTACATTACATCTTTACAAGTTCTACTCGCGCGCCCAAAAGAAATTCACACTCGCCGGATAAGCAAGGTTTACATGTAATTGTGCAAGGAGGCTGAAGGAGCCTTATTGCACATGCCAAAGTGAAATCAATGTGTTCATGGTTTTCAGATTTGCAGTAATGTATTTTCAACAAAAAGCTATGTATGTAGAGGCCCTGTTAGGGTAAATTCTGACAAGCGACATGGCCTTGAAACAGCGACATTAGGCAGATGGAATGGCGACAAATGACACAGAGTTGGATTGAAACTGCGACAGCAAAGAAGAAAACCGTAAATACAATAGTGAAATACCGACAGGGACATGGCTTCCTCCATAATACGCGACATGAATGGTTTTGTATTTCAGACTGGGGACATGTGAACCCCCCTAAAAAAGCCTCTATGTACAAATGTAAAAAAAAAATAATCCACTATTCCATAAATGCTGTAATTTATGCACTTACTTGAGAACTGATCCACTAGCTGCTGTTCTATTGGTATTTCAATAAAGAAAGATTTGTTCAGTTTGGAATCCTGGACTAATGACAATCCACAGTATGAACATACCTGTGTTTTAATTCCTTCTTCAAGCAAGCCATGACAAAATGGACAATAGTAATGGTAACGGAGTGGAGTTTTTAGTTGTCGAAAGTAACTTTTCAACTTATTAATGGATGTTGTACACAGGTTTGGTGTTATACAGTGTGCATCTACCAGTTCAAGAAGATGTGAGAGTGCTTCACCACTTAGAGAGTGAGTCATGGCAAAAGTCAAAATGAGGAGAGTGCTGGTGCCAAGTGTAATGGGAGCTCCAGTATAGAGTGGTTGTTCTCCATCCTCACTTGCTTGTGTATCATTCTGGCATTCAGTTTCACTTTCATTAGCTGCTAGTATATCTAAGTCATTGTCTTCATCTATGTCATCACAGCTATCAGTTTCCCAGTCTTCATCAGCATATGCTTCCTCCTCCCACAAAGACATTTTATCCTCACCATGAGAATCAGATGTACAAATACCAAGCACACAGCTATCATCTACCCAGTCTGAGGGATCTGATGGGGTCATACATGGAAGTACTGACCCCAGATTGTTCTATTGGTGGTAGGCAAGAAGCTTGAAAGGTGGAATTACTGCTGTGATTTTAATTACACTCCAAGTATACAGATTCTTGATAAAGTACTTTTGAAGTGAAGTCAGAACCTTCATCAGAGGAATAGTCCTCTAAAAGAGAAATACAACAAATAAGAGGCCATAACTTTTTGTTAAATTCAGCGGAAAACGAAAACTGACATGGTAGTACTGCAACAATTAAGTCCCTGCGACTAGTCCCCTCATGTTTGCCTACTTTTATGATGCTATATTGCAGAGAAGGCAATCTTTATAATTGCAAACTTTACAAACTCACCTGGTCCGTCTTCGCTTCTGTCCACTGATGCCTGTCCATCGACAGACAAATTAGTAGCAACTTTCCCTTTCAGACTTTTCTTTGATCTTCGCGGAGCTACAGAAGATGGCGATGGATGAGCTAAGTAGGATTTATATTTGAAGCGCTTTCGTCTTGAAACTGGCTCATCGCGATCACCAGATACCTCCGAATCCGAATTGTCCGCCATCTTACCTACTTGTATTGGGAACTACAGCGAGAACATCATGTGACCCTAACATGTGACCTTGCTAGTACATGTGACCATGGATTTTGGCGGGCGAATCATTCCGTTTGTGCATCGGCTTTGAATCTTTGTTGCTGGACAAGTTTTGTACGCGAGGTTTTCGGTCTATACATAGATAATTTTAATCATATTCAGATGCCACGAAGGGGAACTACGAGAGCCACGAAGGTCCCATCTTCATTTAAGGATTTTGTTGTATCCCCCGATGTGGACAAACCAATGGTGGAAGAAGGTATGATCGCTGTCTATCAGTGCTCATGCATATTGTTATATAATTGGGTTTTGTTACGTCATTGTTGTATTGCGCATGTCCGAGCACGAGCACGTGGATTAAAGAGTGTTATGTTGTTGTCGTTCGTCTACTTGTATTTTCACCGTCTTTAGTTATCTTTCGCTCCATTTACCAGGACGTAACAAATGGCGACGAGGATGGGATAAGTTTACTTCAATTATTTCCTGAATTACTTCGTTCAACATATGATTTATTCTAACCTGGTTTGGCTGTTTCGTGTTTTCATCCAAGTGGTTGTTGTTGTCGCCGCCATGGCGTTGCCGCTGTTGGGAACGATCGGCGAATTTGATCCTACTACGGAGATCTTTACTGTATATTCTGAGAGACTCGATCAGTTCTTCTTTGCTAATAATATTGGACAATACCCAGCAGATGCATCGGCAGCAGTTATTTCAGCGGCGAACAAAAAAAAAAGTGGCCACGATGATTTCTATCATCGGGAAGAATACGTATGGCGTTCTTCTTGATTTGTGCAGCCCAGAGAACCCAAAAGCGAAAACTTTCGAGGAATTATGTGAATTACTACAACATTTTAAACCTAAACGACTGGAGGTCGCAGAATCGTACAGATTCCACCGTTGTTGCCAAGAAGAAAACGAAAGCGTCTCAGTTTACAGCGCACGTTTGAGGCATTTGGCTTCGACCTGTAACTTTGGTGAATTTTTGACCCGTTCGCTTCGAGATCAGTTCGTGTGTGGTATTCGCAATTCAGCTACTCGTAAAAAGCTCTTGAGCGAAGATCGCACCTTTCAAGAAGCTTTGAAAGTGGCCATAGCTGACGAAGCAGCAGCCAAAGAGACCCTGCAAGTACAACAAGTGTCACAACCTGTGAATTCAGTTTCCAAGGATTTTCCTGTTTCGCCTTTACCCGCCTTCCGTGGTAATTCACGTCAACAATTTTCTTCGCGACAATTGCCTCGTCAAAATTCAGCTTCGCCTCACCAGCCGACTTCTTACACTTGTTTTTCGTGTGGAAATGCTGACCACACTAGAGCTAAATGCAAATTTCGAAGTGCTGTGTGTCGTAACTGTAATGTAAGAGGACATATTGCTCGAGTCTGTAACAAGCGTGGAATAAATGCTATGTGCGTTGAGGGGGAGTTATCCGAAGAACCGTTGTCTGAAGAAGACGAGCTGTATATGATGTATGATGTAAACGCCATGTCTAGGTCTGACATTACTGTGCCATTGAAGATTGAAAACAATGATTGCTTTATGCAGTTAGACACTGGGTGTGCTCTGTCTCTCGCGCCAATAAGTTTCTTCAAAGAAGTTTGCCCCAATGTTGATATGAAACCGACCAATGTTCTGCTGTCAACCTACACTGGTGAAACTGTGCGTCCTTTAGGAGAAGCACACGTGACAGTGGAGTACTCAGGATCACAACAGTCCCTGCCATTGCTAATAGTACAAGAGGGTACGTCTGCCTTGTTTGGTCGCAATTGGCTTACAAATGTGAAATTAGATTGGAAAAACTTGCCAGGGTTTAATCATATTGGTCCCTTAATTTCATCTGCACCTTCTGTTCCTGGACCACAAGGAAACCATACATTGGACTCTGTTCTTCAACAATACGATAAATTATTTCAGCCCGAACTTGGCTGTTACACTGGTGAGCCTGTTCTACTAAATGAAAGCAAAGAGGCCAAATTTCACAAGGCCAGGCCTGTTCCTTATGCTCTGCAGTCCAAAGTGGAGAGCACCTTGCTGAAAATGGAAAAAGATGGCATCATTGAACGAGTCACTTCTGCTGCTAGTGCTGCACCCATCGTGGTAGTTGGAAAGAAAGCTAGTGATGAAATACGTGTCTGTGGAGATTTCAGTGTCACATACAATGCATGTGCCAATGTGGAAACATACCCCATGCCTCAAATTGAAGATATGCATTCAGCCTTAAGGGGGTGCACTGTGTTTAGTGTGTTGGACATTAAACAAGCATATCACCAGATACCCATTGACCGGAAGTCACAAGCGGATCTCACCATTAACACGCATATTGGATTATTTTCATTTAAGAGACTGCCAAATGGTATACATTCTGGCCCAGCTGTCTTCCAGCGAATAATGGATACCTTACTGTCAGACATTCCGAAGGCTGTCAGTCGTCTTGATGACATCTTGGTGGCAGGAACTGATGAACAGGACCATCTCCGTACACTTTCTCTAGTTTTGGAACGTCTTCTTACAGCGGGTTTCAGATTGAACAAGGCCAAGTGCAAATTCCTTCAGCAGTCAGTGGTTTACCTTGGCCATAAGATAGATGGCAAAGGCTTACATCCTACTGAAGATAAGCTTGCAGCCATCCATGATGCTCCTAGACCAAAGGATGTTACAACATTGAAGTCTTTCCTGGGGCTTATCATGTTTTATTCTCGATTCATGCCACATCATTCCACCGTACTCGCGCCTTTACACAATCTACTGAAGAAGGATACACCGTGGAAGTGGTCCAAAATTGAAGAAGATGCCTTCGTGGCTGCAAAGCAACTGATACTTACTTCACAAACATTAGTGCATTATGATGATACACTGCCTCTCTTTCTTTCATGTGATGCTTCGTCTTATGGCGCCGGTGCTGTTCTGTCCCATCAGATGAAAGGACAATTCCGACCTGTGGCCTTTGCTTCTTGTACTCTGACTCATGCTCAGAAAAATTACTCACAACTCGAAAAGGAGGCCTTCAGCATCGTTTTTGGATTGAAGCGATTTCGCCAGTATTTGTATGGTCGCTCGTTTACAATTTTAACTGATCACCGACCGTTACTCTCTCTGTTTGGGCCGCAGAACCCAGTTCCTGCTCATGCCGCAGCTCGACTTCAAAGGTGGGCACTGATCCTTGCATCCTACAACTACAAGATTGAGTATCGCAGCACTCACGCACATGCTGATGCAGATAGCATGTCACGTCTTCCGTTACCTCAGACATGGTCTCCCAAATGTGAAAATGTTGAGTGCTACTTCTTGGAACCTGAAGTTGTAACCAATGTGACCAGTCAAATGATCAAGAAGGAAACTCAAGTCGATCCAGTTTTGTCCCAAGTGTACAATTTTACCATCAGTGGTTGGCCAAGTGTAGTGGATCCCACACTTACAGCATTCAAGAGCAAACGAGATGAATTGAGCATCCATCAGGGTTGTGTTTTATGGGGTACTCGTGTTGTTGTTCCTTCTTCGCTGCAAGAGAGGGTCTTACATGAGTTGCATGACACTCATCCTGGAATGTCTAGAATGAAAGCTTTGGCAAGATCTTATGTTTGGTGGCCCAATATTGATTCCCACATTGAGAGAAATGTTTCTTCCTGCAACACCTGTCAGTCTATGAGATCTGCACCTCCTACAGCTCAAATCCATCCCTGGGTGTTCCCATCACGACCGTGGTCTCGCATTCATGTGGACTTTGCTGGACCAATCTCTGGGTGTACTTACCTTGTTGTTGTTGACGCCTACAGCAAATACCACCGCCAAAACAACCATCATGGCTCTACGTGATATTTTCAGCAGGCATGGTCTTCCTGAAATCCTCGTTTCTGATAATGGTCCACAGTTTACCGCAGGAGAATTTGAACACTTCTGTACTAACAATGGAATTTTACATCGTACCTCGGCTGCCTACAAACCCTCCACAAATGGCCAGGCTGAACGGGTTGTCCAAATTTTGAAATCAGCAATCAAACAAGCTCAGCTTACTAACACTGATGTGAATGTTGTTATTGCCAAGTACTTATTAGTTTATCGAAACACCCCACATTCTACTACTGGTGAACCTCCCTCTCTGCTGCTTATGGGACGGAGACTACGGACTCGCCTAGATTTGCTGACTCCTTCAGTTGAAAAGCATGTTGAAACTCGCCAGTATAGTTCCATGGTGAATCGCACTGCAAAGAGAGGCCTGCGTCAGTTCCATGCGGGTGATACTGTTCTGGCCCGTAATTATGGGAGAGGAGAGAAGTGGATGCCTGGAGTTATCACTGAGGTCCTGGGTTCACGACATTACATGGTGGAGGTGTTGGGTAACTTTTGGAAACGACATGTGGACCAGCTACTTAGTCGACCTTCAGATGATTTCCGACCGACAAACTCTTCTGAAATTCAGCGCCGTTCTGAGCCAAATGAGATGATGTCCAGTGTGGATCAACCAGGCGAGATTGCTTCCGATACAGTGATTCCATGTACTTCAGCTCCTCCTACAGCCGATGCGGATGAACCTCCTTTGATGGACTCTTGTGAACATTCCTTTGCTGAAAGGCCATCACCAAGAGATTCCTTATCGGAGATTCCTGTTCCTGCTAATGTTGAGGAGACGCCTTTGGTTAATCCAAGTTCTTCATGTGAAGTTTCGACCCCTACTTAAGCTGCGGAACGTTACCCTAGAAGGACAACACGTGGTCCTCCTAGCTACTTGAAGGATTATGAACTAAAGTGATGACACTTCATTTGACTGTTGATATTAACACTGTTTTTTTTGACATTTAGATTAACTGTCCTTACATTAGAGACTGTTTCCCTTGAAGGGGGAGATGTTATATAATTGGGTTTTGTTACGTCATTGTTGTATTGCGCATGTCCGAGCACGAGCACGTGGATTAAAGAGTGTTATGTTGTTGTCGTTCGTCTACTTGTATTTTCACCGTCTTTAGTTATCTTTCGCTCCATTTACCAGGACGTAACACATATATAAGCTTATATTAACGTAACGATCGCTTTTACTAATATTGAACGACGTAGCTTAAGCTTATGTTATAGATCACTTTGTCGGGCCTTGGGTTTTATACCACTGATGAACAAAACACGGTTACATTAAAGGCCTTTTCAACACTTCGCTTTTCTTGAGGGACTAACATTTCAAATTTTTTACCCTGCGAAAAGATTGAGTCTCATTCCTTTGAGGGTCTTCGATAAGATCGAGCAAACTAGGAGACGAATTGTGTTTTATAGATATATATATAGCAGATAATAGTCATTTCATTTTTTGCGAAGATTACGGACATGTTAGGCATTTTCAAGGTTTTTTCGCCATCTTGTAGGGGGTGCAAACTTGGCGCGAAATACAGTGTTTATGGGAAAAAACGGGAATCCGATGTCGAATAATTCTGTAAATTTACAATTTTTTAAAATTCGATCAATGGTAATCTTAAAGTACTAGGCGAAAGATTTTACTGATCAAATTTGAGGGGTGTAGCTGATCTATGAAGCGGGCAATCATATTCTTAAGTTTCCATACACTTGTCTAAATTTTTCTGCGGGTTTTTATACAGACGAATGTATGGAAACTTAAAATGTTGAGGAAGAAACACTCGCATAGAACAGACGCTTTTGTGCTAAGCATTTTGTTATAACTGTTTTTGTTTGACTCGAGGACCCAATTAGAATATTTCGTAATGTTTTCTAGAACCTTCTATAACAAGATAGAAACTGGATAAACAGGTTTTTAGTTTTTGGGTTATATAACCGTTTACAACATACCAGTGTGCGCTCTTTCTGTCGTGTATCGATCTGAAGTAGAGTTCTCGCAGATTTCGGGTAGAAATTGTAGTTCGTGTTGCGTTCAAGAAACTTGTGGTTGTTGTACACGTTCAGATTTAACTTTAACAGGTTATGGGCCCAGAACGTTGCCACTGAGTGAGTCGCCGAGCTGAAAAAGAGTCAGAGAACTGATCGATTGTGTACGTGGAAAGCCCGCCATTTGTCCCTTGCTGTGCTGCCTGGCCTGGAGATATTTTCAAGATGGCGTCAGAATCGACAATCATGACTGTAGTCCCGTTGAATGGATCGAACTATGCTACATGGAAGGTCCAATGCCGAATGGCTTTATTGAAAGAAGGCTTATGGGGAATAGTAAGCCGTACAGAACAGTCTCCTGATGTGAAAAATGAAAACTTCCCAAAATTTCTTGCTAGAAAAGACAAAGCGTTGGCGATGATCGTGCTAACAGTTCAACCGTCTCTACTGTATTTGATTGGCGACCCTGAAGATCCTAGTGAGGTATGGCAAAAACTAGAAAGTCAATTTCAGAAAAGAACGTGGGCCAACAAGTTGCAACTGCGGCGTAAACTTTTTTCCTTGAGGCTAAAAGAGGGCGATTCTGTACAGGAACATATTAAAGCTATGACTGAGATTTTTGATGGGCTGTCAGTGATTGGGGATCCTATTTCTGATGAAGACCGTGTTGTGCAGTTACTGGCCAGCTTACCAGAATCGTATAATGTGTTGGTTACTGCCCTTGAAGCGAATGAGGTTGTTCCCAAGATGGAAGTTGTTACTGAGCGTTTGCTTCATGAAGAAAGAAAGCTGAAGGAATGAGTAGGCTGTGAGACAAGCAGGGAAGGAGCGATGACTGGAAAGCAAATACCAAAAGGAAAGGGACCCAAGTGCCATCACTGCGGCAAATTTGGCCACATCAGGCGGAACTGTAACCAGTAACTTGATGGTTAACCACGGGTTGTCGGCGAATTCCAGTGGCTCCCTGGATAAATGCCACATGTGTTGCAACGACAAGCTGTTTGATGAGCTTCACAGTCTGGAGCAGCCACTGGAAGTCATGCTGGGTGATGGATATGCTGTGAAAGCTACAGGGCGTGGCACTGTTGTGTTGGAGTTGACCGAAGTAGGCGGGAAAGCTACAAGCAATTGCAAAAAGAGTTGAGACATTGTGTACTGTAGTGCATATTTCGAGGCTAACATGGTTTTCAACAAGTCCCCACCCCCTCCCCCCTTATCAATGTTGTACCAGCTCAAAAATGCCATTCAAACTAACAGTCATCAACATTGTAAGGGGGAGGGGGGTCAGTAGCACATGGCATTGATTTCATTTGTGTTACGCGGTCGCTTTTATACGGAATGACCATTTTTTTGGAAAGTGTCTCAACCTTTTTGCAACTGCTTGTCTGAGTCACATATCGCGATATAGCACTGGATTTGCTTTTCGGAAATGAATCATAGTTGATGTACGTTATCAATGTAATGACTTGATTTGAAAAAACAGCTTTTTATTCCACTGCGATTAGGCGTTTAAGAATAGAAAGTCCAAAACCTGCCTTTTCGACATTTCTCTACGGCCTTAATTAGCGCGAATTTCAGCAAAAAAGGAGCGTTTCTTCTAAAAGTTGCCGTAGTTTCTCAATATCGTTATGTATTTTTCAAAGAACGTTGCTATCTTGTTGCAATGACGCAAATTGTGTTATTTTCAACCTCTTGTTCTTTCTTGAAGGTTTGTTTGCGTTTGCTATTGACGCAAGAAACGTGCGTAGATTGAAATGATAAGCATTAGTCTGTGTAAATAATACGTCATGTGATACTGTGATCGCATGTTCGCGCTGAAATAAAACAGTAAGCAACTTTTTGCTGGTCCAATTTGTCCAGTCAATTTCGGATTACACTCTAGTTGTGAAAATATTATCATTTCTTCGTCCTTTTGCTAGCTAGCTTTAATCTGGCCGTGTATTTTGAAACGTGTATATCAGTTGTCAAGTTTCGTATATTTACTCAGATTTCATGAAATTCTTCCATAGCAGGGTTTTGCGCTAGATTTTTTCAACCGTTAACCAGACATTCGCCAAATGGAGTTGTTTGAGAACTACGATATAAATGCCGAGAATGGGCCTCCTTCATCCGGTGGAAACGAAGAGCGAGGCACGATTACTGGGACAGATATGATGTCCGTGTGCTGGAAAATTTTCCACTTTAATGTGAGAATCGATGAGCAAAACCAAAAGGAGATTCCAAAATGTGCCAAATGTTTCGCATGATGTATTTTGGAAGGCAACAATTAGTGAAATGCGTACTTGCAGAATTCACTGACTGTAATTTAATACTCGCGCGAACGGTCAACGGTCAACGGTCTACAGAGAGAAATAAGAACTTATGTAATCTTTATTTGTTGTTAAGTGTAGACCGTGGGGAAATTTTTATGAAACGAAATTGAACGCCTTTTCTTAGTGGAAATGTATTATGAGAATATATTGTTTCCATTTTTCTACAAATATATAATAAAAGCCGAAAACAAGGTTTCTTTTCGGAAGAATGTTTTCATTCCCTTATAGTGTCACAAAAGCGTGACATGTAAAAGATGTCACGAAAGCGTGACATGTAAAAGCGCGAAATTACTGTAATAATTGGAACCATTATTGCCACTAATTACAACGCACTGACTGTTACAATATATATCAGCACAAAATTTAATCTTTTCTCTTTCTATTGATACCTTTTAATCATATATTACGTGCCGGTTCCTCTTACTATTAGTGTTTTAATTGAACTACTATTCAGACAAGCAATTGCAAAAAGAGTTGAGACATTGCGTACTGTAGTGCATATTTTGAGGCTTACATGGTTTTCAACAAGTCCTCACCCCCTCCCCCTTATCAATGTTGTACCAGCTCAAAAATGCCATTCAAACTAACAGTCATCAACATTGTAAGGGGGAGGGGGGTCAGTAGCACATGGCACTGATTTCATTTGTGTTACGCGGTCGCTTTTATACGGAATGACCATTTTTTTGGAAAGTGTCTCAACCTTTTTGCAACTGCTTGTAGCAGGTGCAAATTGCATGAAGTTTTGTATGTGCCTGATCTGTCGTACAACCTGTTGAGCGTGTCAAAGGCGGCAAAAGCTGGAAAGGTAGTTAATTTTACTGAGACTGGGTGTGGAATATTGGACTCAAACAAGAAGGTGATAGCTGTTGCTACTAGGGTTGGAAGGTTGTACCACCTGAACTGTCAGGCTGATAATGAGCAAACCAATGCAGCTGTTAACAAGAGCAAAGAAACAAAGGAAGATACTTGGCATCGGCGATATGGCCACCTTGGAGTGCGGAACCTGCAAAAGTTGGCCAAGGAAAAACTTGTTGAGGACTTTGATTTCAATGCGTCTGCGAGTCATGCGTGGAAGGAAAACACCACAGAAGTAGATTCGCAGTTGACGGAGGCAAGCGATCAAGTGAACCCCTGGGGTTGGTGCATAGTGATGTATGTGGTAAGATGAATGCAAAGTCCCTGAGTAGTGGAGAATACTTTCTTACATTCATTGACGACAATACCCGCTACATCTGGATATATGTCCTGAAACACAAACATGAAGTCTTCTCATGTTTTCTTGAGTGGAAAGCTCAAGTGGAAAGGTCAACAGGCAGAAAGCTTAAAACTCTGCGCACCGACAATGGTGGGGAGTATGTCTCAGCAGATTTTGAAAAGTGCTTAAAGAAAGAAGGAGTTCGACACGAACTAACTGTACCCAAAACTCCGGAGCAGAATGGTGTTGCTGAAAGGATGAACAGAACACTTGTTGAAGCGGTACGATCCATGCTGGCTGATGCTAAGCTACCACATCGTTTCTGGGCTGAAACACTGTCAACAGCCGTGTACTTACGAAATCGAAGTCCGGCAATTGCAGTGGGAGGGCAGACACCTTTTGAAGCCTGGACAGGACAGAAACCAAGTGTGAGACACCTAAGAGTTTTTGGGTGTGCTGCGTATGCTCATGTATCCAAGGATGAGCGTCAAAAACTGGATGCAAAATCAAGAAAATGTGTACTTCTAGGCTATGGTACGGAGAGGAAAGGTTACCGACTGTATGATCCAAGGCGCGAAAGAGTCTTTTATAGCCGAGATGTTGTGTTTGATGAATCAAGCCGTGGTATTGAGAAGGAGCAAAGTGTCCCAGAAAGAAGCAGTGAGCGGTGTGTGGAATTGGACTTCCACGATGATAAGAAACATGTAGCTGATAAAGAACACACAACTGAAGAGGGAGCAGAACCAGTAGTGCAAAGATCAAACCGCGAAAAGAAAGCACCTGATTACTATCGAGACTGGGCAAGTGTCACAAATGTTGAATTTACTGAACCAACGACTGTTAAAGATGAGCAGCCCGGATAAGGCGAAGTAGATGAGTGCAATGGAAAAGGAAATGGAGTCCCTGCGAGAGAATGGAAATGTGGAGCTGAACTACTGTCGTACTGAAGAAATGGTAGCCGATATGCTTACTAAAGGCCTGGGTCGTGAACAGCTCAGGAAATTACGAAAGATGTCTGGATTGGATGAGATGCCGTCTTGTTCCACCTGCGAGTGAGAAGGAGTGTTGAAGAAGAAACACTCGCATAGAACAGACGCTTTTGTGCTAAGCATTTTGTTATAACTGTTTTTGTTTGACTCGAGGACCCAATTAGAATATTTCGTAATGTTTTCTAGAACCTTCTATAACAAGATAGAAACTGGATAAACAGGTTTTTAGTCTTTGGGTTATATAACCGTTTACGACATACCAGTGTGCGCTCTTTCTGTCGTGTATCGATCTGAAGTAGAGTTCTCGCAGATTTCGGGTAGAAATTGTAGTTCGTGTTGCGTTCAAGAAACTTGTGGTTGTTGTACACGTTCAGATTTAACTTTAACATAAAATTCGCGACCACTCGATCAGTGAATATATTTCGCCTTGTACTTAAGATTACCATTCATCGATTGTTAACAAATTGAAAATTCACGGAATTATTCGACATCAGATTCCCGTTTTTTCCCATACAAACACTGTATTTCGCGCCAAGTTTGCACCCCCTACAAGATGGCGGAAAAAAACCTTGAAAAGGTCTGCCGAAAAAGTTAATCAATTTGATGTAAGCTGATAGGTGTATACATGAGCGTACACAACATTCAGTCGATCTAAAGCTTGTTTTCAACATTCTTTTTGTTGTTCAAAGTTGCCAACCATTACAACAAAGAATCGTTTATTTCAATGTTACTGAATGTGGAGAACGGCTTACAAATTATGGAATCCCAAATTATGTATCAGTCGATTCCAGAGCAATCATGCCCACCTCTATGCCCAACTGGTCAAAGCCTCTACTTCAAATCGAAAAGTACGCAATTTTGTAGTTTTGAATTTGTTTGTTGTCTTCATTCAAATAATTATCAACTTAAACATTCAATAAATAGCCATGATCATTTGTAGGGCACATTAAAATACCGATTAGAAACTGAACGAAATACATGTCTTCCCATTTTTTTTTTGTGTGCAGAGCTTTTCAAAACCCTTTTATACCACACACTCTTAATCTTCCCACCTGAATCATGCTTGTAAATGAAAATTGCCTACTTCATCCACTGTCTATCAACAACAATCATTAATTAGGTATGAATCCCTACAAATTGTACTTAATATTATTACCATCTATTATAGGACCAAAACATGAGCTTAGAAAGCTCAGAAGTGAAAAGGAAAAAGAAAGAGATGCAAAAGCAAAAGGTAAACAAACTAGTACAGTGTGTAAACATAATTATTTAAGACCTTGAAAATAATTTGTTGATAAAATATTATAGTTCGTGTTGTAATAGGGTCTAGGATGATGGGTGGTATTACGTAAGAAGGGCTAGATTGGCAACAGCTAATTTTAGCCAGTTATTTGGCCACGTTGATACAGGATGTCTGGGGTAATTAAGTGACGACGACGAAAATGAAAAACAAAACAAGTTGTATTTTATGGAGCAGTCTGACGCTCAACAAAACAATATACAACTTATATAACCAGGATTTTACAGTATACAGTTATTGATTAACCATTAGACTGTCAAAGTAAAGCAAGATTTTAGTGTAAGGAAGCTGGGCTGGCCCGGAAAACATGATTACAAGTCATATTGGGCTGGCTCACAAAGGTTCTTGCTTAGTTCTCGTGGAGTTTTAGTGTGTTAATTTAGATCTGTTGGGATCTTGGACAAACTGAGCCAGCCCAGCAACTGATGTAATCAGGCCCTAAGTAATAAAATTATTCTAAATTGACAATAGGAAGAAACAAAGCTACAAAAAAGACTACAAGTACTAAAAGCTCATCAGCTGCTGCAAAGGCTCAGATGGAAAATGACGAAAAGGAACAAAAAAAGAAACAAAGAGAACAGAACAAACAAAAACGAGAAGTGAAAAGAAACGAAAAGCAGAACTCCAGCAAGCACAAGCAAATGCAAGGTATTTTAACACTTCTGATATAGATCCACTGCTGCCAACAATGCATCATGAGCCACTGCCACCCACAATTGAGCATGAGAAGTCGCCGCAGCCCTATACTGTGATAAACTGCGTGGGAGCGATTTTGTAGCAGATCGGAATTTACAAGGTTTGTATGGAAAATCACTGGAGCATGTTTCAACGTTCTTTTAATTTTCTTCAAATGACCGGCATCTTACTTTTTAGGAATGTAGGTCACGTGACCAGCCAGCTGCAAAGGGCCTATTATTTCATGGGAAATAAACAATCAATAAAAAAAACAACAACAGACAAACGTACTTTAGATATGCTTCAATTGAGAAGTTTGTATTTTTTTGATACCATATGATCTTTGTTTCCTATTCCATAACATAATGACAGATGGTTCCTTTGGTGCCTGGCTCAATGGTATATTTGCACCAGGAGCAAAAGAATGCTTGCTTCGATCTGAAGCCCACTATTCTTGCAAGAAATTTAATGAGTGTTCTTTAAGGAAGAAGTCCTGAAGGCTTCAAACTATGGTGGTGGGGGTGACAGAGGTTATCGCAAACTGAACCCTGTTATAACAGCTGCCATCATAGGTAATAAAAGTAACACTGTAATTTAGCATGTGCATCAGATAGAAAATTGATGGACTCCCCTTTCACAAATACCTCACCCACAGCATTGTACTTACACTTGGTGGCAGTCAGACAACATTTACATTTAAGCTAATAATCGATTGTCACAATCCTGAGAGCATCCACCTTGACTTTATTAATGACTATAATGAAAATTTGGAAAGTGCTATGCCACTTAGAGTAATTTAATTAATCTACCATCTTTGATCACACCTGTGATATGAACATAAAATGCACAGTTTGTATATGTTTTGTTCACACTTGAGTGGGCAATTATTTTCAATGGAATTGATGTTAATTAATTATTCCATCTTTAATTTACTAGGATATGCAATGGACCCACACATTATTAAAGCCGAAAACAGGGTCAGCCAGGGCAAGATGACAGAAACCATAAACAAAATGTGCAACGAGGCACGACGTGGCATCTCAAAACTGGGAAATGTACATAAGTAGTACAGTGTTTTATATAGGGGCACTACCTATACAAGTGTTACACAGAAATATGATTCACTTCATTAATATATTGACAATTGTTTTTATGCTAAATTTTTATATAGTAATAATTTATACATGACTTTATATCATTGGCCTGATAGGGAGATCAGCTTTAAGGTGACTCTACTGTAATCCCAGGTACACTCCTCTATGGCAAACTTGCATGTGGTTACAACTTTTTAACTATACTTCAATGCCTATGAAACTTTGGCACATGTTTCAGCTACCATAAGTTGATATATCTGATGGAAAATATTGTTTAGTGTTATTAGAGCTTAAGTGGTCACCACTTTTTGAACAAATTAAAATCAATATTTACTAAAAAAAACATGCCACGATCCAACCTGACTTTCTGGGAGAAACATCCCAATGCATTACATGCTTTCTAATGATGCTAAGTTGATTACTAGTTCTGTTAATTATTATAACCACAATTTTACTGACACTTTGTTCAAGTATGTAGGTCAATATAAGCTGTTTCCAGAAATGTAAATAAAAAAGGTGCAAGCATGGTGTCCACTTTTTTGGCTCGATTACCACTAAAAATATTTCCTCCTACTTCAATCAAGTTTATTTATATTACTGCAGAATGATAGCTACAAAAAAAGTTATCGTTATGACCCAAGTTCACATGTGATACACATAGTGTTACACATGTGAACACACATGTGTAACACATGTGTGTTCACATGTGTTACACATGTCTTACACATGTGTAGTTTTGGTAAGGGACGTGACCTCCTAAGTATAAACACACAAGTTACATCAAAATTATATTAAAAAGTCCAAAGTTATGATCCAATTTAATTCATTTTTTTTTCAGTTTTTGGTATCATCTCACCACATGGCGCAAATCTTATTATCAGTTCTTGTTAATGCAAATTTCCTAATTTTTGTCATGGATGAAAAACACAGCATTACTGTCAGTGTCTTGTGCCATTTGAGAGCTATGTAAACCACCAAGAGAGAGCTATATAAACCACTAAAAGTTCAACATTTATTTATTTCTAGTATATTAGGTATAGTACATTAAACTAAATTGCTGTTTGGTAATCTGAATGGATATTTTAGCCACAGGAACAAGTATCTGATGCCAGAAATAGGAGCCCCACTTTACTCGCTGATGGAAAATCAACATTGGAAGAAAGAACTGCAAGGAAAAGGAGGCATGAGACAGTTGAAGCTGCTGCAAAAATTCACGGGAGCACCAAAAATCAATCCTCACCCAGTTTCGATGGAATGTTTGACACTTTGCAGAAGAGATGCAAATTAGATACCTTAACACAATATGTGATAGGGAACAAGAAATTAACTAATGCAGTAGTTTCTAAACATTATAAGAATAAACTAATAGAATTTGTTGAAAATTCAGTTGACAACATTAAACGTAGTATTGCAACATTTTATGCCAGTGGCATAATGGGGAAACCAAAGTGCTAGATTAGTCCTATCAATGAAGTCACATGAAAGTAAGCAGGGAAAAAGAAAGAGCATTTCAATTTGTAACGGCTGTAAGGTGCCCAAGCTTCTGAGTTATGACAAGCTTGTTGGGCATGTAAAACAGATTGATGTAGGGACTATTCACGAAATTGACCAGGGCTATCTGGAAGGGGTAGAAACTGAACAAGTGGTTAATGGTGCATACAGAGATTTGAGACAATACCTTCCAATGCTGGCTAAATTTTATCTTTCTAAGAAAACAGAAGGAAGCTTAGAAGGGTTTGCAGAATCAACAGGTACTTTTCAAATTGCCCTTGGTGGCGACGGATGTCCATTCGGTAAAACTCAAAGTGCTTGCTCCTTTCTAATTAGTTTTATGAATGTTGGCAGAAAAGTAGCATCAAGTTATGATAACTTTCTTATTTTTGGTGCCAACTGTGATGAAAGCTCTCCTGTTGTGAAGAAGTATGTAAGGTCATTATTACCTCAGATTTCAGAGTTAGAAAGAACAGAATTTGAATTTGAAGGCTTTAAATATAGGTTTAAACTTGAAGAATTGCCTAACGACATGAAGATGCTGGCAATGCTGGTTGGCAAGTTGACAATTAGTTCTAAGTACTTTTCCCCTTTTGGAAATGTTTCAACAACAGATTGTACAGACCTGAAAGGTACATTTGGAACTGAAAGTTCCAACAAGTGGAAGCCATGGGGTTACCAAGAAAGAATAAGGGTGGTTAGGACGTAGGACGTAGCATTGTGTGTTTGTATACATCAAGCACCACCCAAACCTGCACTTTAAAGAGTATTACGGTATTTTTCGAAGTGGTTTAAAGGGTTTAGGGTAGCAAAAGTACAGGTTGTTTTAAGTATTGGTATAATAAAGAGAAGTGATCTGTCACCTGTTTGTGGAGAGCCAGTAATACACTATGTGCAGAATAGCAAAGCCTACATTTATGAAAAAGTGTACCCAAACTCATTGGTAAATTTGTAGTGCACAGTAATCAACACTTGTTGTGTCCTCTTGTGAAACAGGATTGTAAAAGGAGTTTGAGGACTTATAACGACTTGCAAAGTTCCTTTCCTTGCCCCTTTACTCTTCTTTGTAAAAAATGCTTGGACGGAATGACGGCTCAATTGTGACATCTGGGAAAAATCACGAAGCAGTCTACCCTCTCTGTCATATGAGATGGTGTCAATCAGGTTTTCTTCTTTGTATGACACTCCGTAGGCTTAACAGGCGTTCTTCACTACCCGTAAAATGAATGTGAAAACCTCCACCGACATCGCACGTCCGAACTGTACCCTCCATGCATTACGTGCCCTCATTCGTGGACTCAGCCGCCTGTGGATCATTTTGCACCAAATCTTGATTTCCCGTTCAAGGAGTAAAGCAACTTGAATTAGTGACTGTCTTGCTCGTTCCAGAGAGTTTTCTTCCCGACGATATTTTTCGTAAAGTGAATTTAGAGTTAGTTTAACCTCTTCCTCAAATGCAACCAGATTATCCATGTTATTGCGAAGGGGACGAAGAGCCTTAATTGCGTTCGAAACTGCTTCCTCGGCCGCCATTTTTAAAATAAGGTTTCACGTTTTATGTGCACAACCGCTGTACAATCAACAATACAGCGGGCGTCAAAGTTCCGCTTGAAAGCGTACGCCAGCCCGGCGTGTTTATGGTCAAACGTGATTAAATGGGGAGTACAACGTAATCAATGGAAGTATTTAAAATCTCCAAAGCGTGTTTATTCTTCGAGTGGAAATTCTAAAAGACAAACAACAGAAACAAAGTCTAAAAAACGGTTCCTCTCAAAACAGTTTTTTTTCCCGGAGGCTGTTTATGAAGTGTTTACCTTGTGTACATACCTAATTTACAGAACCAAAGGCATTACAGAAAAAGAAACCAAATTATTGATTTCCTACAAATTCAATTACAGCCAGTCGAACACCGCTTGCAGCCTGGCTGGGAACTCTATTATCATCATCGTCATCATTGCTATCATCGTCAACATCTCCATCGAATTCGTCCCCTTGAATAATGCAAATGTTGTAAAGTAGACAGCATGCTATGATCGTGTTTGGGATTCTCCAATGATCCTCATCCAAGCGCTTGAGTAGTGCTCTCCATCTACCCTTAACAAGCCAAACGCATGCTCAGAAACTATTTGTGCTTTAGAGAGTTCCTTGTTAAACTTTTTCTGATCTCGGTTTAGTGCGCCATTATCTTTGATAACTGCTAGAAGACAGGTCTTCAATGGGTACATTGAGTCTCCCACCACAAGGGGGCGAATTACGGTTCTCCCAAATCCAGGGTAGGTTCCATGAGAATATCCTCGTTTTGGGCGGCCCAATACTAAATAACTGTAAAAATGTTTCTGGTTAAAGTAGTCCTCGTGATTCTTTTGGTGCCTTTATAGGAATGTGACTTCCAACAATCGCAGCAACAACATTCGGAACCTTGCTCTTCTCAGAGAAACCTTCAATTTTCCTGCTTATTTCCGCCCTTGTAGAAGGAAACTTTATGAAGTCATCCTGCAGACAGCAAATTGCATCTACAAACTCATGACAGCACTTAACCACTGTAGGTTTTGCTAGTCCGATCATCAGTCCACATGAGCGATAGCACTCACCAGTCGCCAAGCGCCATAAGCTCACAGCCACTCGCTTTTCAACCGGAACAGAGTCACGCATTCTAGTGTTGTGTTGCACTATTGGTGGCCCTACCAGCCTACAGATATACTCAAAAGTAGCCCTTCCACCAGTGATCGAGAGCTCAGTTGTTTAAAAGTTCCTGGAACCAGTTCTGGGGACGAGGAAATATCCAAGCACGTCTTGGCCGGCAAGCAACTTGCAGACGACAGTTTCTATAGAACAAATACCCTATCTGGAGTGATTGTAAAAATCGTACTCGCAGACGTCTTCTACGCATTCATCTTAGAATGAAGTTTTGAATCGCTAAATCAACCGGATATTGTCGTATAAGAAGCAGAAGAACGACTGCAAGGAGACCATATGTTTCGCGGTTTGCGATCTCCATAATGCATTAAATTTCCCGCCAAACACTACCAGGTCAAAAGTTCACCCAACCCAAGCCAATTACCCACTGGGAAACCTCGGGCAGAAGGTATTTGTAGCCACAACTAATGTGCACATGCATGTTATTGCATAGCCAGCATTGATGTGTGCAGGAACCTACATGCAGTTCTCTTAAGCCCCATTTACACGAGCAATTTTTCCTTGCTTGTGTGGATGATCAACAAGTTTTCCTTTACAATTTTTCCTTGTTCGTGTAGATGACGAGCAAGTTTTCCTTGATAAGTTTTGGTTGTGCCTGCAATTCCTTGCAGTCAGTGGAGTACTCACGAAAAATTGGTCCCAGTCTTATGTCGAGCTAAAAACAAAATGGCGTCCATGAAAACAAGAATAAAAAATAAAAAAAGGCTATGCAGTAATTCTAATAGAGACTGCTTTATCGCTCCAATTTAACTTTGCAGCCGCCATTTTGTGTCCTCTTGCAAGAGACTGGGCACTGAATCAATAACATCCTTGCCACAATTTCCTTGTTGTCCGTTTACACGAGCTAATTTATGACTTGACAAGTTTTCCTTGTTAAGGAAAAGCTAGCATGCCAGGTTTTCCTTGACAAGGAAAAATTGACCACTATTCTCCATCTACACGAGCAATTTTTCCTTGACAAGGAAAACTTGTTAAGGAAAAATTGCTTGTGTAAATGGGGCTTTAAACTTTTCCAGCGATTCTGAGGACTCTGATTCTGAGTGAGAACCAAATAGAGCAGTAGTTTAAATCAGAAATGAGTAACAGTTTCATTTATTTTTCCATTGAGATGTAAGGATGTGCATTTTTCTGTTCGCCACTAAAAATGAATCACAGAAGTCCTCATTCCTGCTTTAAACAAAGCAAGTTACGAAAGTCATTTTGTGGGATCAGCCTCGTTTCCAGGAATGACTCCCTTATCAGTGAGGTGTGTAGTTCAATAAAGAATTCGAAAAAATAACCAATGTGAAAGCTCTAGTCGTAGTTTTTTGGTCACGCGAATCATCATCTCGTTATATGCTTTGACATCTACCTACTTGGTTGTGAAGTGTCCATAAGCTTTTAATTGCATTCGCTTGATAATTGCGAGGTAACAGGAGCTAACATGGCCAATCTTGATCTCAGCCTAGAGTACATGCTGGGCTGTAGATTGCGTGACAAAAAAGCCCTGTATCTCAAAATGTATACCACATTTTAACTCTACGAACTACCTAGCATTGATCAGGAGGTCTTTCGCTACCAGAATCAAGTGTCAAACTTTTCCTGTGGCGATGGTTGAACGAAACATGCATTTTTGTTCCCTGCTCCCTGAGAGACATTTTTCCATTGGCCAGAGAGTGATAGGACGTAATTATACTGGAAATTCAAAGTGGGTACCCGGTATTGTCCGTGCACAACTAAGACCCTTGTCTTATTAAGTGGAGATTCCCGCATGCCAGTTACCCACCCTTTCCCTTTGTAAAATGTAAAGCGCAACTTATTATAGAAGTTTGCGCTATATAAATGTAAAATATTGCCATTTGTGGCCCTCATTTGTATTTTGTTTCCCAACAGGACCTGCATTGATAGCAGTTTTTTCTTTCTTAAAACTGAAGCAGCAATCCTATATAAAAATGTTTTAATTATTATTATTATTAAAAAGCATGATGACCAAGTAGCTGAACCAACTGAAATAGAAGTATTAGAAACAAGAAGCTGTACACAGCTTGAACTCGTGGCATTTTCAAATTATTGCAGCATTGTTTCCCGTGTTTTGAGTGCTTTTACGGAGAAACAGAAGCTTAAAATTATGTCTAATCATAGGCTCCTAAGAACCAACCCGTGTAGAAGAAATGCGAACGCGTAATGCAATATTGCCGTAAGCTTACGTTTCCACACTGACCCAGTTCAATATTTTTAAAAGAAAATTAAACGTAAGGATTTTTGACGAACGGGAAAAAAAAAACAGAACATCACTTTCATAATGTCCAGTCCGAAGAAAAAAAAAACAGGACAAAAAAAAAGAAAAAAAAAGTCTCGAGCGTGACTTGAACTCGGGCCGTCTGGGGCTAAGCCAAAACATCTATCCACTGCGCTATCGAAGAACACTTAGTCGATAAGGTCTAAATTTTGTTATTTTAAGGTAAATATGCATCAAAACGCGTGTCTTGGTTGAAAAATCCATTTAAATAGATTTTAACGTTGCACTAAAAACTCCAAATGCGAAACATCTTTAAGCTTATTGTTGTTTATATTCGTATAAATCAAATTAATTATTGTTATCGCTGGATTCACGTTGTTCTTGTTACAAAACGTATTTGTAACAAAGCATTTAATACTCACGAAGTTTACAGCTGATGGAAGTGAGTGAGTAAGAGAATTTTATTTAGTCACCGTTTCCGATAACCTGTGCATTATGCTTGCGTGTAAACACGGGTTTAAAAGTAAGACTACACTACATTCACTACATTCAGTAGCTGACACTTCAAAGCTTGATCGCTAAGCAAATTGCAAGTTATATAAAACACAAAACTTGCCGGAACAAAAATCCCACAGGAATAAGCGGCGAACACAATATCAAACGGTCCTATCCATCCATGAATGCCTTGTATTGTCTTGAAAATGTGCAATTGTACGCTGTTCTTTTCTTTGCTTGTCACTGTCAACACACGAAGAAATTCTGTGGTATGTATTTCATGGCTGAAAGCCATATAGTCGTCGACATAAACTAAAATATGCATGCATAAATTTGCATGCGCTAATGTGACACGAAAAAAAAAAACAAGAAAAGTCAAAGCCGGATTTACAACTCGTGTGCTTCGCCACGAGTAATAATACTACCAAAAGCATAACATGGTGTCAGAAATCGACTCAGAATGAATCAGCTCCCACCACCGAAACTGCTCCATTTGAAGGAAAGAAAACTGGAGACATCGGATTCAGCAATTTAGGAAACCACAGCAAGTTTAATGTTCGACTTTGCTAACAGTTGCTGGAGAGGAGGCGTTGGATTTCTTCGATACTTTTGATCTCAGGGACAAAGATAAGGTGTCTGATGAATTTTTTACCGTGTTAAAATAAAGATTTGATTGATTGAAGATAGAAGTTGTAATTAGCAAGTTCAAAGAATATTGCATGCCGAAGAAGAATGTCACTTTCGAGCGTCATGTGTTCAACATGAGGGCACAAGGAGGATTATTTCATTCATTTGGACACAGACAGTTTTCTAAAATGTTTTCTCAGAATGGCAAGTTGTCGTGGTTATCCATTAGAGATCATCAGTGACCGTGGTACAAACTTCGTCGGAGCTGACCGAGAACTTCGTGAATTAGTAGATGCACTAGATTCGAATACGATCCAAGACAAGACTGCCGACAAGGGAGTCAGATGGTCCTTTAATCTGCCCTAAGTGCCCCACTTTAGAGGAGTTCATGAAGTCATGATAAAAGCAGCAAAGAAGGCTATCCGTGCAGTTCTAAGCAATGCAGACGTCAATGATAAGGAACTAATGACAGCCTTCGTAGGTGTAGAAGCCTTGTTAAATTCTTGCCCACTCGCCTACCAGACAGCCGATCCTAAAGATGCCACTCCATTGACGCCAAATAACTTTCTTCATGGTCAGTTAGAAGGCCTCTCAGCACCCAAATCCGTTGACGAAATTGCATTCAACCCGAGGAAAAGGTGGAGACGTGTTCAGGAGTTAATTACCCACTTTTGGAGGAGGTGGTTAAGGAAGTGCCTTCCATTGGTAAACGCACGTCAGAAGTGGACCGAAGCTACATGTGTAAGCCAGATCTCAAGGTTGGAGATGTCGTTTTAGCCATTTCACCGGACTGTCCGAGAGCACAGTGGCCCCTTGGTAGGGTTTTAGAAGTATTCCCAGGTTCGGATGGACACGTGCGCATAGTAAAACTTCAAGTAGGCCAGAACACCATTGTGAGACTGATTACCAAATGTGTGCCTCTCGAGTCCGACTAAGGACAAAAGTCTGTTGAGTTGTTTTGTGTTCTGCAAGATTGACTGTGCTATGACTGTGCTATGCCCCATTAAGAAGGGGAGAATGAACAAACGGCATTGTTTATACTTAGGAGACATTGTTTCTGCCATAGTAATTCTCGAAATAGTTGTTAAATAGAATGCACATTATCTTTCACTTTTCAATAGAAAACGTATATAAATTAGTTCGAGTTGGTCAAAGGCATGGTTGTCGTAGTTCGAAGTTTGAAGCATCGCTGTTATTAAACCTGAACGTAAACAGTTAAATGGACTTCTTGTTGTTCTATCGTCGCAACAGGAAGGTTGGCAGCTTTATTGTTCTGGAGTAAAGGTTTCCCATCAACTTTTTTTGATACTGAGAACCCTGGCTGCTGAAGAAATTCCGAAACAAAGATGTTTGTAAACTTGTAGGGGTGCAATACCAGAAGCAAATTGTAAGACAAGTGCAGCAGCACAAATGTCACAGTTGTAAAAATAACCCAGTTATTGCAATGAATTCAATGTTACATGCTCTGATTAAAAAAATTATGTCAAGAATTTTACTTATAAATATTTAGACAGTAGCTCAGGAGACTACTCGTTTTCACCTTCGATGTACGGAATGTTGACATGACAGAGCTGGGACCTGGGCCTTAGTAAAAGTTATCATGGCACCTCGCAATGCTGTCATGCTTGGCACAGCGATGAACGGTACTTTGTTTTCTCAACGTTCTTCTATTTCTTGGCCCAAAGAGATCAAAGGTGCATTACAGAAATTCAGTATACTTTAAGTATACTTAACCAGCATGAAGTAATTTAAGTACTTCTTGAGTTCTTCATTTTTACCATATTAACAGTGATGACACATATTTTCAGTCAAACTTTTGAACATTAAGTTGTCCAGATTCTTTGCAACCTGGTTACTTTCTACCAAAATGCAAGGTTTTAAAACGGCTAAGAAATGCCACGTATGTATGACTAGCTATGCAGCCAGCTTTGTAGTTAAACCTCCATCTTGGTTGGATGAGAAAGTCCTGGGTATGAATCATGAGCCTTTAATATTTTTTGTGGTCAGCTGACTCCACTAGAAGATCGTTGTTTTGGCGGGCATTTTGAGGTTCTGTAGTTCAACAAGCATTTGCACTGACTGCTCTGTGTTTAATAGAAAGATTTTGCTTAATTATGGTGCCTGAAGAACAGCAAATACGGATCAGCTACTTTTTACAGGTAAGTTATAAACGATTGATAATTGCACTGAAAGATTGGCTTCTAAGTGGCTTCTGAGTGTGGTCAAATATAATGATTCAGTTTTTGAGTCCTAGCACAGCTTATACAACCTCTTTTGCCAAGATTGCAAATTTGATGACTCATTACAAGGTTTACAATCGTCACAAAATCAATTTGAATTTGGTCAGTTTTAGTTTAAAGAATAAATAAACCTTGGAGCTCTATAGATAGTTCTGTATAATATATATCCCGGATTTAGATTTAGATTTTAGATTTAGTTTGCGGTATTTTACAATACATACTAGCACTTACACTCACAGTAACACTCAAAGCAAGCAGCTACTTTAATAAGGAGCAGGAATTGAACAGAGAAATCACTTAAAATAAATAATTTTTATATCCACACAATGTGTTTGCTGTAGCCATTGGACTCAGTGACAAGTGATGCAAGATGGAAGCCCCTGGACTACTACATTTACTTGACGTGTTTTACAGTCATCAAAGAAACATCGTACCAGGCTGCTTAGCTAAGTGACGAAATTCGCAAAATATATAAGACATTATTTCTTTGAATATTGATCTATTATTTTGTAAATCTGTAGCCCTCTGTTGTACTTGATACATCTGATTTTCTCAAAAACTAAATGTTCAAAAAATTTAATTTTCATCAGCATTTTGTATACATGCATGCTCTGTTATTAGTCTGTATCAACACTTGTAATATTACCTTGAGCAGAAAAGTATACACAAGAGAAGTTAATAAATATGTCTGAAAGTAAAAACTTTCAGATGTGTGTAAGTCAGTGGCTGGTATAAAAGTAGCGTGTTCCTTAGGAATAGTGCAAAGTATATTTAAAGCAGCCTTTCTACCATTCAACACAAGCACCATACGACCAAGAAGGAACATAGCTACCCCAAACAACATGGCGATGTTATCGGCACTAGCAACCGAGATCAACATGACAGAGAGTCTACACTAAAGGACCTTTGCCGTAAAGACAACACGTTCGCAACCCCATGCCGATACTTGGCGGAAGCTTGACTCCCTGTCGTAGATCAAAACATTCAAATTTATAGCATCAAACGTGTTAAGAATGAATTAGATGCAACATCCTATGATCCATTAACAGTCGACCAAGTTCCTCCCATATCTTTAGTGACTGAATCCATGAATCCATGAACACACATCACGAATAAAAAGACAAAAGGAAATGACGGAATTAAATTTGTCGTCCAGTACCCTTCATATGGTTGTTTCACCCAAGAAGGAGTGCATTTTTTTAAGCAGGTATGACACACTGAGGACGGTAGGCAGCGAGGTTCAAGAGGAAGTAAAGTGGTTAGAACTGGCGTTCTATTTTTATAGAGGCTCTGTTCTTTGGAACAACCTTTCTAGTGATATTAAAAATCAGCCGATCGTTACAGCTTTTAGAAACATAATTAAATGATACTTTTTGAGAAAACATTTTTAGTACATGATGTAATTAATTTAGTGACCTTATTTTTTACATTCTTATTACTTCAGTTAATTTATCAATTTTATTTTGTATTTTTCATTAAATTAGGTAATTTATAGGCACGGCTCTCAGAAAGAGCATTAATTGTATGAAGGAGAATCTGTGGATAAATAAAGAGTATGTATGTATGCATGCATGCATGCATGCATGTATGGCGTTTGAAAGATTTTTCTCAACACAGAAGCATTTAGTATCTGAAGCACTCCTTGAAAGATGGAACGAAAAGGGCCAATTTCTTGTTCAGTACAAAGGGTTTACGATAACATGGCAGGAATTGTCTGTTTTGTACTGTGAATGATACTTAAATGATGAAGTAATCAACTTGCTTATAAACAAGCACTGTGATGCAGCAAATGGACGTCTTGGAAGAGACCTCTTCGCCAAGCTACCCAGCAATGTTTCTACGAAATTTTGCGAAAGTGCAGTCCACAATTTATATGCTAATGTCGACATGAGTACAGTGGAGACAACATTTTTACCCATGCATCTACATGGTAATCACTGGGGACTTATGGTATTTGATGCCAGTAATTGCTCCGTAGAGTATGAAAATGGATTTCACTACCGAGTTACCGTATCCAATCAGGAACTGGCTAGCAAGATGTTAACAACCTTGTGCGAGATATGAATGGTCTTCAACGCTTCCAGCCATCAATCTGTAGCAGAGTGTAGAGGTTTAGAATGCCTGAATGCCAGACCAACCAAGAGGCTCAGCAAGTTGCAGAGTGGGAGTAGTTTATTGTGTACGAGACCATTACAGAGGTTTCCAGACCAACTTCATGTGGACCTTTGAAGAGTCTCCAATGCTCTGAGCACAGGTCGTGATCGATATACTTAATGGGTAAATCTATCAAACAATGTTACCAATGACTTGGCAATGCAAATTTTACAGTTTTCTGTGAGAGCTTGCAAGAATATTTTTTACTGTATGGATACTTCCAAGGAACAAGGTCAAGCAATCAGAGCAATTGTATTGACCCACTGGTAATCGAATCAATTAAAATATCCTAAGAATAGATTTAAACTGCAAAATAACAGCAAAGTCAATGGGGCACGGACAAGAAAAATTGGACAAAATTAAAACGGATTGCACTCAGGTCAATCTTCGTTTGTTGTTTGGCCGAGATTTTTCCAACAAAAGACTGTTGCTGCCGATTTAAAGTACACCTTTTGCCATTCATTACCGCAAAATATACAATCATTTTTGCCAAACTTATGAACATATCCGCCAAAATACGTTCATTCAAGTGAATGTTCAGTCATTTGAACTAAAACAACATTCATTAACGATTTTTACATAATCAAGTGCATTCAATTGCATTTTTCGGACAATCATTAGCGCGAAAAGACATTCACGGATGTGAAATAGATTTTCATTTGCGCGTTCATGCATTTCAATAACATCAACGCGAAATCAATTGCACGATTGGTCAATCAATAACGTGGATGTGATATTCATTAACATTTTTATTACAACTAGTGCAAACAATAGCATTTATAGACAATCATTTGAGTGCTCCTTACAAACGTTGCCGCGTCTGTACAAACATTTGCACGTTCATGCCATTCAATTGCTAAAAATCTATTTTCAATCACAAAAAAAGCTTTTTCATCGAAATTTTCACATAGTTTCGTTGTACGAATTCTTGACAGGACAACTGCTGAGTGAAAAATGAGCCCATTTATGGGCGGAATCGTCATTGTGACGGTAAGATTTCGACAACGCTGCCCGCACACTTGCCTGTAAGCCCTTCCTCCCAGCCTCGCTCTCCCGTGTCGTCTATAAAAATGCAATGGTTTACACAACGCCATGCGCCATAAACCAGGTAGTGTAATCTACCCGTTTCTGCAGTATGTCTGGTCTGTTTCGTTCGGCGGGGAGTGGTCTGACAAGCTTCACTCGGTACAATATCCCGTCCAGCATCCTCGCCACCTTCCGATCGTGGACCTCAGGTTTGCCAGGGAGACGCACTCGGAGCTGTCTATTGATTTGCTCGAGAGTAAATTTAAGGCGAGAAAATGGTTGGATAACCTCCTGTCAAGAATTCGTACAACGAAACTATGTGAAAATTCCGATGAAAAAGCTTTTTTGTGATTGAAAATAGATTTTTGGCAATTGAATGTCATGAACGTGCAAATGTTTGTACGGACGCGGTAACGTTTGTAAGGAGCACTCAAATGATTGTCTATAAATGCTATTGTTTGCACTAGTTGTAATAAAAATGTTAATGAATATCACATCCACGTTATTGATTGACCAATCGTGCAATTGATTTCGCGTTGATGTTATTGAAATGCATCAACGTGCAAATGAAAATATATTTCACATCCGTGAATGTCTTTTCGCGCTAATGATTGTCCGAAAATTGCAATTGAATGCACCTGATTATGTAAAAATCGTTAATGAACGTTGTTTTAGTTCAAATGACTGAACATTCACTTGAATGAACGTATATTGGCGCATATGTTCATAAGTTTGGCTAAAATGATTGTATATTTTGCGGTAATGAATGGCAAAAGGTGTAGTAAGAGCTCGTTTCTTAAATACCATTACATAGTCGCTTATTATTAAAATTTTTACCTGATGGGAGTAAAGAAATATGCAAAAAGCAAAAATTATGCAGGCAACTTTGAGAATGGCGACTGTTTCTCCCTTTCTGGTGCTAAATATTTTTATTTATGTTAACTTATTTATTTTATTAACTTTAGGGTTGCCTTGGCAGCAATGAAACCTTTACTTAGCTAAAGTTGGATTTATTTGTGGCATACGCGTATACTTGCCGCACTTTAACACGTGCCATGTTTCAAATAAACACTTTGATAAGCCCCCAAGAACTTTCCGTGTAAGATGCCAGCACATCTACAAGAGTGATGTTGTAATGTGTACAGAAACGTTGGCTAATGTTTAGTCCGAAATGCAGAACTTTTGAACTCTAAAGAGAGGAAAAACTATCAACAATTTCACCTGTTTGCCATGTTAGCTCCATCGATATATCGCATGGCCTTGAGCATAACGTGAAAACGTTCTTTTTATGTACGCATATACTGCAATTAAATTCACCCTAAATCAAGTCGTGTTTTATTCAGAAAAGGGCTGGATACTATAACCGCATGCAATAACGAATAACTGTTTTTTCTCTCTCGTCAAGTTGTAATGATTTTTTTAAATGCTTTGTTCAGCGATCAGTGTCAACCTTTTTGTGAGACAAACAAAGCCAACAAAAAATGGATGAGAAAATAATTATGGCGACTAAAACATAGTCTGTGCTTTTTCTAATTTTTAAGAAAACCAATTATAGGTGAGCTTGGGTAACTCACTCCCATGAAGACATCCATAGAAGTCACGCAGATGTTTTAGCATACGCCAATAGCATCAGAAGAAGCCATTTAACATAAATTAAAGGTGCAAAAGAAGCTTAACTGTAAAATGAAACAGTTTTGCAATGCTTTATTATTGTTACTACGTGAAAAGTGTATCTGTTTTAGACTTTCTGAAAACGAATCATTACGCTTAAACAGTTCACGTTTGTTGGAAAAGGGAAAAATAAAAAACATTTTACTTCTCGTGTGTAATTAAAATGTGGCAGAATAATGTCTATTTTGCTGGGAAATGGGCTGTTACAATACCTCAATTTGCTGGCTGGCGTTTCCTATTGCATCCCATATTACTGGTAAAAGACAATGACTGAAAGTTTCTCCTGACTGGGATTCTGGATCTCCACAAAGTTGCTTGATGGCACTGGGGAGTGGCTATTTTTTCCCACGAAAGTTAGCACTTGACAGATGTAAACTTGTTGTTTGGAACAGAAATAAACCTTTTACGAAAAATTGGTCGTTGAGCACTCCGGTTCAAAGCCTTGACATCTATGCCTCTATGCCCCACAAAACACAACGGAAAATGTCTTCCATTACAAGCAAGCGGATGTGTTCCGAAATTGTCTAAAGTGAAACTCCTCACAGTTTTTAAGAGCAACCGTGAACTTCAAATTCAAGTGATGCAACCCATGCCAATCCCACAGTTGTGTCTAACGCGACCAGTTCGCAGAATTCGCTGAATGCCAGTGGAATTGCAGGTGGTTTTTTTTTATGGTGTTAAGTTTGAAAAATGCCACCATTTACGTCAACTTTATCTCTAGTTCCAAAAGTTTCTCCAACTGAACGTTTGAACTGCTGAAGCAAGTATTTCAAGCTTCCATGTGACATTTACAATATTTATGTGTTTGTTCTCTCGAGATAAGACTTGTAAGGCAGAGATCTCATGTATATACCCGGGTGTTAGTAATCGGCGTAATGGCGTAACGAGTAACGGCGTAACAGCGTAACGAGAATCGGCGTAACGGATTTTTATTTCTTCATTTTTTTTTTTTTTTACTTTTTTTATGAATGATAATTTTATACTTCGTTATAAATGATTTTTCCCCAGTTTTTATTTTATTTTATTTTTATGAATGATAATTGCAGTTTATCGTCTATTTCTGTTTTGGCGCTTTTTCCCCGATATCGAGCCCAGACTTTCTCCGTCAGTGCTGTTTGTCAGCGACTGACCGCTGACAAAGAGCCGGAGAAAGTGAATATGACAAGATATAAATCGCGGGCTCAATTTCCCACGTGAGTGCTAAAAATAGACGTTCCGATCTTCGACGTTCCAAGAAACTGTCAAGAAGATCAAGCATGGATGAAGACGATGGTTAGTACAGTATTTCATACAGTTTGTTAGGGTCTGTTTGAATTTCAAACCTGTATTACCTTTAATAGCCCTAATATGTATCGATTTTGTCTTTCAGATATTATTTTTATCGGGGAAAAGAAAAGAAGTGACGGTAAGCAAATTGCTGCATTTTTGTGCCCATCTCAGTTCATAATAAGAAGAAGGAAATTATCTGTAGTCCAGCAACTTTCTTTGTTTTAAAACGTCGTGTGGACTTTCTTTTTTTTGTGGAAACCAATTCACTTAATTTTATAGTCGCTGTTATTTTGTTGCAAATGGACAAAATGTGTTTTCGAGATAAGAGAATATCTGTGTTGTGGTTTTTTTTTGCGCGCGCGCGACACAAAAAATCGCGCGTGTGAAAGATTGCACGTGCTATCGCGAGAACAGGCACTGGAGGCGGAAGTGCTAAGCGCGAGTGCTGGGGCGGAAAGATATCGTTTCGCACTCTTTTAGTAACAGTATTTAATAATTATTTTATTTATTTTTACAGATGTTTATGTAGTACCGGAAACGCCTGAGGTTAGAATATTCTTTATTCAATGGAAACATTAAATGATAATGTGTTGTTCTCAGCGGTCTGTGCATAAGGATATCTAAACTTCGAGCCAGGATTCCAAGCTAGAATTTAATCCAGGATTTTCCCGCATTTTTTAGCTTTTCCCGCCATTTTGATCACGTGACCTTAGGGTTAGGCTTGAATTCTGGCTCGAGCCCTAGCACTGATTCTGGCTTGGACCCTGGCTTTATTCTTAGTTAATCTCTGTGCATGCAAGGACTGTTGTCAAATTTATGTTACAGTGGGATGGGAAATCAAACCACCCCTCCTCACACCACCACCACGAAAAGTCTTCTTGTGGCCACGGGTTATTTACTGAAAAATACAATAAAAAAACACAATGTTTCTTTATGCCTAAGCTTCTCCTTACAAAGAATTTACAATGATATTCTTTGTAGAAAAAATTGTCACTTTTTCCACGATAAAAAAAATACTCAACCATGCCCATTGTACATTTTAAAATGCCAACATACCATATTAGGCAGAGTTTATTTAACACCTGAATGGAGTTTAAAGTATGTTGAGAAAGAGGATACGAAAAAGGAAAGAAATATGTCAAAGAAATCCATTGGATAGGGTTGAGACACTCCTAGAATAGGGCGGTGTTATTAACTGCATGGAAATTTGTCTTCTACTATCTACTAAGTTAATTAAGGTAACTCCCATCACAGATTATCTATAAGAGTCACTTTTAATATTTAAGGTCGGAGTCCTCACTGGAGAATTTAAATCCCTCAGCCCTGTAAAGAGGAAAGCCCCTCCCAGGAGACCTCAAAGGTGACATATCGATATTTTCGTTTTATTGTAGTATAAAGATGGATAATCTTTTTTTTTCTGAATTGTTGGTGGTTATTACCCAGAACCAACGGTGCAAAACCTAAAGGAAATTATTATTTATTCGTTTATTTTTTTGCCAGATTTGCCAAAACGGAGGATATTATTACAAGTGATTCTAGTACTGACGAAGATCTTAAAGAATGTCCTTGGCGTAATACCAGGTATGTTTCGCAGGCCCAACGCAGCACAGTTTGAGCACGAGATGTTGTTGTTTTAAAATGTCAAGATAAAAAATGCAGGAGATATGAAACAAATCTGACCATTTTTTTTTACCAACACTGAAGCCTTCCAGAATGTTAGAGTTTCGTTTTCAGTTAAGATACTGCTTTAGTCTTAATTTTGTGGTTAGTAGGTCTAAATTTAAAACGTTTTAAAATAAAGTAAACAGTTTCTTTGAATGTTACCAGTACTGTTTAAAGGATACTTATCAATGAAGCCTAAATATCTTCTATTATAGAGTGAAAACCACTGAACAATATGCTGATGATCATGATGACGTTGAGATATTACGGACTAAAAGTTCAGGTGTCATCCTACCCGATGAAACAGAAGAACCATCACTGTTTAGTGGGGACAAGAAGACCCCGATATTTCTTACAGGGAAATCAGAAAGTCTTTCCTTCGACAAGGTCCTCGACATTCTGTTGAAGGATCACAACACCGCCTTTTACTGCACGAAACAACCAATGCGAGTTCAACAGAATGTTACCTTCTTGGTACGTACATCAAGTGTCCGCGTCGAAGATCTTCCTTATGACGACAATGGGCCATACTCTTCAAAGGGATCCCATACGTGGACATTCCGTGTTCAAAAAAGTCCCAAAGGAGAACTGATAAAGAATTTTATCGCCAGGCAATATGTCGATGAAGACGACAGAGATTTGGTTTACGTGAGAAGAAAATATCGGGCGAGCAAGTCATGCGAAGATTTCAGACAAATAGTGTCATACGCCGAGGCCAGGCAAGGAAACATAATTGGAGAAGTTGCTCTGCTTCAGTACAACTTTCTAAAGGAGGAGCGAAAATTTGAAGTAATTGCACATGGTAACAAGAAAGACAAGACTACACCTTTCCTCCCGAACAATGTCACCACAAAGACAGTCATTAAAGAAGCAGCCCGCAACAACAAGCCGATAAAGGCTATGGCGCGCTTATCCAAAACAGCAAATCTTGTAGAAGCAACCAGCAGCGCCAGCACACCACGCGATCGAATGCAAATCTACAATATGCGGAAGCAAAGCAAAGAGAAAGAGAGACAAGAAAAGGGTATTCCAGGACTGGAGGCTCGAAAGGACAAACTGTATAGCTTAATGTTAATGGCAAATAAAGAGGTTGACGACGGCGATGAATGATTCATTCACGGAATTGCAGCATGGCCGGAAGCGATGTGCATTATTGGTTTTCCCTACCAATTTCATGATGTCGCGCGATTTTGTTGTGGATCATTGGAACTCTATCCCTTGTGTATTGACACTACATTCAACTTGGGCGAGTTCTACGTAACGCCTACCACATACAAGAACCTACTGCTAGAAAACACTCGTGATGGCAAAGAACCAGTCTTCATTGGGCCTACACTTGTGCACAAGACAAGAAGTTATGGTTCGTATTGTCACCTAGCATGCAAAATGAAAGAAGTTGAGCCAGCCGTCGCCGATCTTAGAGCTTCTGTTACCGACGGAGAGCCAGGCCTCGCCAAGGCATTGAGAGTATTCTATCCAGATTCTCACCACTTACGCTGTGTTAAGCATTTCACTGGGAATGTGAAAGATGAGTTGAAATCACTAGGCATTAAGGGAGAGGCCCAACGTGACTTTCTGAACTGTATATTTGGCCACACGGAGGATGAAGTTTATCACGAAGGTCTCCTTGACGCTAAAGATGATGAAACCTTTGATGCACTCCTCGCGTCTCTTGAGTCACAGTAGAAAGAAAAAGAACTGCAGCTTTGTCCACAAGAAACGGATCCGAAATTCTTTGCCTGGATGTCAAAGAAGGCTGGTATGCTAAAGGAGAGTCTCACTGCAGGGGTACGTTTGAAAGCTGGTCTCCAGCCTGGTGAAAAGATAACAAGTAATGCAGCTGAATCAGGAAACCATGTTCTGAAGGAAGCGGCTGACTATGAAGAGATGTCCTTGCCAGAATTTGTGGTCCTTGCAAAATCGGTCGCCAGTAGCCAACAGCAAGAAGTAGTGAGAGCTGTGCTAAGGAAAGGGCAATATCGTTTTAAACCAGAATATTCGTATCTTGAGATTAAAGAAGATGTGTGGATGCACAAAATGTCAATGGAGTCCAGAAAGAAGCACCTGTCCAAGATTCTGCAGCTGGATGTAGGGGCAAGGCAGCTGCCAACAGAGGCTGCTAAAGCGGGGCAGCTATCAGTGTCATACACCGATGCCAAAGTAAACGTCACAGATTCCCTTTTAGCTTCTATCTGGACCAAGGCAAGCGAGTACTTGGCCAATGACGACAGTATTATTCAGCTTCCTAGGAAAGACGAGGATGAGAAGAAGTTCTTTGTGTACAGTCGCTCGAAGCCAGATAATCCCAACACAGTAACCCTTGCTAACAATGGGAAAATGAGCTGCTCTTGCTTGATGTTCCGGTCAACGCCAAATCTGTGTTCTCATTCTGTGGCCGTGGCTGAGAAAGAGACGGTTTTAAAAGAATTCTTGAGCTGGGTGGCCCAGTCAGATGACAGCAACCTGTACAGGTAAAGATAATTAACCTTTCAGTTGATAACACTAAAAACAGGTTGGCATGTTCTGATTGAGGAATGTACTCAAAATTACAAAAGTATTTAGTGTTACATGTACGTGATCATGAATCATGGTCATTTTGACATCAGACATGTAGTGTTTGGCAATGTTTGCAAATGGAGGATGGCTGGTTTTTTTACCGTATTTTTAGTCATGAGTTAAGATATGTCGATTGCCCAAAATGGTTGAATCCACTGAATTCGGTAATTGAGGTCAACACACCGTGAATCATCAGAATCATGCAAAACTGTTGTGACACAATGCATATTTATAACATACTGAATTTTTTTCAGGCTTGATTTTCTCAACTGCTTAAGTTGAGTGCATTACTGCGAAGATCATTAATTTCTGAATTGTATATCCGCAGTAAAAAATATATGAATTTCATATATTCATTTCATTCTGAAAAGAACAAGTATTGTATCGCACACCATGGGTACGAATTACTAAAATATACTACATACCGCGGCTTTCGATCTTAAGGGTCCTGTTCATTTATAATGAAAGCCCTTTAAGAGGTTGAGAGACCGTACAAAGCTCCAAAAAAGATAATCTCAAAGAACGTAAACTTTTTAATACTTGACTTAAAACAAAACAAGTTTAACAGCAAGAGCAATCTGGTTTAAAAATCGAATTGATTCATTCGACGTCCTCCAAAATACATATCCGCTCGAAGCGTGAAAATGACATCAGTTTGCTTTTAAACAGTTATGGATTAGTTTTCCGAGTGAACTTAGTACTTGACCACTATTTATATGAGAACTTCATGATGACAAATGCACAATAATACAAAACAAAAGTGAAGACTTACCAAACTTCCAGTGACTCCTTCCCTTTGACATTTACGAATGTGGACGTCACATTTGCCTCTGCGTTCGTTAATTATAATGTAGACTGTTTTCAGTTCTCTATTTTTGACATTGACACTGACCTGACTGACTAAACGTTCGCGTGCTGAAAACGGGGCGCCATCTTTGTTCTCATTACGAGCGTAACCTGGGAAGAGCACGAAAATCCACTGAGGGGACTGTGGTGGACTTTTGTTCTCTCCCCAGATCACGCTCGTGATAAAAACAACGATGACGCCCCGTTAAAATAAAGTTTGACCTTTCTTAGTGTCTATGGTTTAGACTCATTTTCTCTACTTTTTGTTTTCTCACGTTTCATTCCCGTTGGTTACTTTTCGTTGAACCCGCAGGTTGTCTACAAGTAATGTTAATGTAAAAGCAGCCGGCCAAAAAGGGAGTCAGCAGAAAAGTTTTCGAAAACGGGCACCTACTGTGACAGCAACCATCACCGTTCCACTACAAGAAACGATAACCCGAAGAAGCAGTTACCCAGCTGCCCAGATTCCTTTACCTCCTGACGGGCTTCAGGGACGTACTGCGCAGAACAGAACACTGCATGGTCCGGGGCCAGGAAGTGGCGGATCACAACCATACGCCAGTCCGATAAGTTGCTTCCCGGTAGATACGGCCTGCCAAACCTTCAGCCGACCCCAGGCATTCATGCCTACCCACCTACCTGGTGAAACGTGCCAGCAGTATGCTCCAGTAGGATATTCCAGCAACAACTCTCAGCCCAACACCCTGTCCCAAACAGGCCAAACCAGCAGAACATACCAGCCCTACCCCCAAACAGCCGGGCAGGTCAGCAGCAGCACATCTCAGTCCTACAGCACGTCAGGTTTTACTGCAAAGCCGTGGCATAACAGCAACCCTTTTGTGGTTTTAAAATTAAACAACCGAGTGAAGAAATGCTGCGCTTGTAATTTAGAGTTTCACTCCCCGGCAGGACCACCTTTCATAGGATTGGTTGTGAGGCACGTAGAGCGCGATCAGTACAGAGATAAGTATGGCCAGTTTCGCCTAAGCAGTGAGGCCAATCATTATTATCACTGCACGATGCAATGCATCAAGTGCAGGCATCCATTCTTTCATCCTGGATTGCTGCAAGTGGAAGGTGCTGATGACATGGATGAAATCCAAATAGACTATCTGAAAAAAATTTTTGGATCCTAGACACTTTTAAAAGGACATTTTTGTCTGCAGTTTGCTTTCTGATTTATGTACTGAACAGTTTTTCGCAGATAACTGCAGTGTCAGTTTCTGGTGAAAAATAATGTATTTTTTTGTTTATATTAGAAATTAACCTTATCAGGATTTAAGTATGAAAAGACAGTTTTTCACAGACAATTGCAGTGTCAGTGTCTGTTGAATACAGTAATATATTTTTTGTTTATATTAGAAATTAACCTTAACAGGATTTAAGTATGAAAAGACATTATGGACTGAAAAGTTTTTCACAGACAATTGCAGTGTCAGTTTCTGGAGAAAAATAATGTATTTTTTGTTTACATTAGAAATTAATCTTAACAGGATTTAAGTTTGAAAAAGACAATGTTCATTTGATGTTAGATATCTTTGAAGCCGTTACAGTACAAGTATCACAACCAATTACTTCTGGAAGTATCACAAGAAGCGATGTGGTACGATTGGGTTCTACTTAATAAGCAATTTTAGGCGGTTGAGCGAAAAAGCGTCATTACCTTTGTTTTTGTTTGATCGGCGATACTTTTCTTTCTAAAGATATCAGTTGCACAAAATTTCGACCGATTTATGGGAAGGTTGAAGACCAGCAAGACCGTAGGATTTCGGTAGCTTAGAATGAAGCCGGGCATGCCGTGTTTTGTTTAAATTTCTTATAGAGGCAAGATAAAAATGGTTTAATTTGTAAGTTTGAAATCGCTTTTCTTAAAGCCAATAAATGTTGTTTTATTTGACGCGTACAATTCTTAGGGACTTAATCGCGCGAATATAGTATTTGCCTGCATTTGCAACTGTACTGGGTAAAACTGAACAAAACCTAATAAAATTCAGGCGGCGCCTAATGGTCCGTGAGCTGGAACCTGAAGTGCTCTGGCTTTGAGTCATACCCAAGGCAAATAATAATTTCATTGTGCTCTTGAGGTGTACGCCTCACTTGGTTTGGCTGGCAAAATAAAAAGGAAAATTCGAATGACGACTGATTTTTTGGTGATTTCACGCCTTGAAAACACCCTGTGAACTGAAGAATAAACTCTGGCCTGGAGAACCAAATGGATCATATGCGTATCAGTTGTCTTATCTGGGTTCGATCCGTAGTGTCTGAAGTCCAGTCCGAAGGCCTGTTCCAATTTTTCCAGTGGCCACGAAAAAGAAGATTGCGACTAAACCACTCTCATTCTGAACGTAGCGTAATACAGAGAGCAGAGTGTTGCTTCTGGTAAATATGCCTACCGATGAGAAGCGGGCCACCGCTGAGAGGCTAGACTTGGCGGAAATGATCGAGGCCTCTGTGGTTTGAACTCGGGAGACGACAGCACCATGACGATTCAAATGTCAAGCGGCAAAAAGTTTACGACATATCAACCAACTGAGCGCCGCTTTCACGCTAACCGATATACTCGTTCATAAACTCAGTCGTAAAAATGAAAAAAAAAAAAGAAAAAAAAATCCGTTACGCCGATTCTCGTTACGCTGTTACTCGTTACGCCATTACGCCGATTACTAACACCCTATATACCCACCACAAAGACTAAACAATAGACTACACGGAAATAATAGATCACAAACAAAGAGAATACAATGTAAAACCGTGGTAGATACAAACATGAGATCTATGCCACTTGTAAAATGATTTCTTTGGCATACACTACAATTTTCACGTTTTCAAATGCTGATAATAGTGTTACAGAGAAGGGTTTTACACATATTTTGCTACTACGATTTGCCACTTTACTCACTGTATAAAACTCAAAGTAAAATTATTTTTTATTCATCATTTTTTGCGATGTTTGTTGACTCGTATTATTCTCCTTGTGAGCCACACGATAGGACGACTGACAGATTTTATTACCTTAATTACTAAAAATATCACTGACTGTCAAGACTTTATTGCTACAAGCCAGGCTATCCATCTTCGAGTGGGCAAATAGCTCTTGTATCAATACTTTGTCTTTCGTTTTATAAAAAAACTATGTAGCTGCAGTAGCAAGTACACATAATTATTCGGTAACCGCTAAAATTGAACCATGCATCATAACCTGTTCAGGCACTCTACTCTAGATCTGTTGTTTAGGTAGATTGCAGGGGCCACTTTGAAGACTTGAAGAGTGAATTATACAGAGCCATATTTCTTACTCAGCTTAATTGTCTTCTAGGTTAGACAGGTCTTCAGTGAAATCTATTCAATGATGGTGGCAAGTCAGTCTGGATTTGATCTCAGATTTTTGATTTCTGTATTGCGTTCAAGAGCACTGACAAGAAAATAAACTCAACCATTTGCAGAAGAGCTGAGTCAAACCAATCTCTCCAACCTCAATGAACTCTACAAGGCCATATATGATGACCACAAACATGGAGATATTGTATACACCTTAAACAACGAGGCCTTAGGGTGGTATGATCAGTTCAATCAACAGGTATGCCAAAAACTAAATAACCAGTGGCAAAATGGCCAGTTTCTACACACATCGACTGCAGCATCAGAGAGACGTTTAGTTGTACGATTAGCAGTTACACTGTTTGTGATGAACAGCTATATCTGACGTCAGCTATTTCAATCATATAGGCCAATACCAAGGGTCATCCCAAAGCCATGTATGAAATTTGCAATAAATTTGATGGCCTACTTCCATCAGCAGTGCAAGAAAATAGACAAGGTACAAATAAGTAATGCTTTGTTAAAAAAAGAATCAAATGAAAAGTGTCATATATGTTTACTGCCCAACCCATTTGATATTACTTCTTTGACCCTCTAACACCTTTAATGAACAGAAATTATTATATTTGCTTGCCCTCCAAACAAATTCTGGTCATAATTTACAGACAAGGGAACAAGTGACACATGTTCTTTCCTATCTTCCAAGTATTTACATTTACCATTAAATTGGCTAACTACTAAATAAAATGTTTTGTTTTCTCCCAAGGAAAACTAGTAAAATCAACAATTAAGAGTGGCCGTCGGTAACTTTCGCCTAAAGTATTTCGGACGAGAAAAAATAAAATTCCCCAAACTTTCACAGAATAAAGGTTTAGATAAGTGAATCACATCAAGATAACTTTAAGTTCAATCCAATTAATATTTTAGCTATGCAGCGACAATTTCGGTTTTTAGGCCCTGAGACAGTTTTTTGAGGCCATTTCACTACATATCTTTAACACCTCGTGTTGAAACGAAATCGCTCTTTAAACCAAATTTTAAGTAATCATTCGATCAAGGAGATAAATTTAATTTGTTTAAGAGCGAAATTCTCGATATTGATCAAAAGCGAAATATTCTAACGATTTTTTAACTTTTCCCTTTTCAGAGCCATTTTGGAAGATCCAAAATATGGCCAAATTCGGAGGATAATATTGCCAATGATACATGGCCTGGCTTCATGAAAGTTCGCTCCAGTGAAAGACCAATGTCTCATTTTCAAATAACTGCAATAAAATTTTGGGGCAGTTAAAACGGTGAAATTTGACAGATGAAAGAGTGAAAGATGTTTATGTCAACAAATGCTGTGTTGGCGAATAGCCCAAAAACAAGAAAATAAGAATACGGAAAAGAAAAAAATATAAAATCCATTATTTCCAAAAATGCCCGGTAGTTTTGAAAACACAACACATTCGATAACATTATTAGTGGGACATCAGCATATTTTTTAAGGAATTAGTCGTTATTTCCGGAGAATTTCACAAGACAAAATTTGCATAAGTAATGTGCGATTTTCCCGGCTCCAGCCGTTTACAAGGTACAACTTAGTTGGAAATCAAAATGGCCAGCAATTCAGCTATCGACTTTAGTTCCAAAATTCCAAGCAAAGGCTGTGATAAAACAAACATACCTTTACATGTAAGGAACATGCGGAAAAGCAGTTCAAATCTTCTAAGAGGAGAGCGATGCTCCAAAAACGACCAACTGTCATCAAGCCGAAAGATTGCGTTACAAAAATTCACAGGAAAAGGAAACCGTGTGCCGGACTATGCGCCGGACTATGCGCCGAACCATGCGCCGCTGTACGCATGCTTCGAAGTTCCTAGATGTTTTAGTTTTCCGTACTCTGTGCAGTTATCTTTTACAAGCGACGTCTTCAGTTTGGCGACAGTTAGGCAGTGCCGAGACGTATCAACACGCGACTAGCTGGGACACCCGCAGACAAGTCCTGGCAATCACTGCTGACTTGGTGCCTTTCTGTGAGATTCAGAAGTTTATACCTGGTCTCACCGAATATCGATTTAAAGTAGCGCAGCTGCATATCTGCATATCTGTTCCTCTCAACAGAAGTCCCAGAATGAGGATAAATGAGAGCCAACTTGACCACTTTCTGACATTGATAACAAGCTCTCATGTCACACAAGACCTCCCTTTTGGACAGTGACACCTGCATTTGAGAAATGGCCAGGTTTTAGAAACCCCAAATGTAATTCGTTCGATGATTCCACAAAAGAATTATTGAACAATACACGCAGTTTTGTCAAGAAAATGATGTCAAACCTCTGAGCCCATCAACAATCTCGCGTGTGTTATCGGTGTGCACTGCAACTGTTCCTAAGTCCTTGCAGGGATTAGACTATGTTGCAGCTGACAGGGCAAAAGCATTTGACCACTTAGCTGCAATAGCCGCCAAACTTGAGAATCACGGCCATGACAGAGACTGGGCGAGTCATTGTGAGGGTGCATTGAAAGCAGGAAAACAGTATATCAAAGCCTACTACAAGGTAAGCGGTTTAATGTGATAGGGGAAACCATGTAAAAATGTGCCAGGGATGTCCGCCTACTATCCATTATCTCATTTTACATTAATGAAAGTCTAAGCTTGGCAATAATAAGCTAGACTGCAAAACAGTCTGCTTTTCCCTCTATAACTCGCATGGAAGGTCCAAAGCTCCAATACTCGCGAAGAGAAGTGTAAAGCGTGAATTCTCGCGCGAGAGGACATGAAATACCTCACCCCAGGATCGGTTTCTGTATTCACACTTGCCCTAGAGTTTTTGGTGGATTCTTGCAAAATTAGCGACTGTCTTCCAACGCGCTTCTCAGCCCATGAATGCGCCTCGCAAGGAACGCGCGTTCGCCTCGCAGGAAAGAATGAAACCAAAGAAACAGATCAGGGACGGGTCAAGTCTCGCAGTATAGAAATAAACCGTAATGTATGTTTTTGGACGATTGTTTGTTGTCAGTTTCATTCCCATGTAATGTATTGAAACTCAAAACCTGAATTTTCCCACCAAAGTATATTTTGGACTGAAAAGTCAAGTAGAATTTTTTTCACTATCCTTCAAACTAGTATTTTCAATAAATACTCTTGCTGTTTTCCCAAATGGAAATCTAGACATGAAATCCTGCATGACTTTAAAATTCCAGTCCAAAGATAGACCCTTTGCTCATGGAATTCCAAGATCCAATCACAACATGGTTATGAATATTTTCTGGAATACCCCATTAGTCACGGAGATCTCTCGAATTTCAAAGAACTGAACTTCCGCTTGCTCAAAAGAGCCTGGAACATAGCCAGCAGGCATGGTTACTTAGGTTTTTAAGATTTTGAAAAACGTGTTCGTAATGAGCATTCGGGTTCGAGTTAAAACAGTTCAAGCGAGTCCTTCTAACTTCAACTTTTGGTGTTAAAAACCTTTAAATTAAATTTCATACAGTGAACCAAGTGGTGTTCATGTCCTCGGCGACATGTGGTAGCAGAGCAACGTTGTTTAAACCTTTTGAACATGGAAACATGAGTGGATGTATTCGTCAGCGTCTAGGTCCAACAAAGAAACATCTCAAGGATTGAACTCAAGAAATGCAAAACTTTCTCCGACAAAATGCTAGCATTAAAGAAATTGAGGACGGGACAAATCAATTGTTGCTCAAGTTGGAAAGAAATCTCAAGTCTTATAAAGATTTACTGGAGCAGACACAAGAAGCATCCAAAGAAAACAAAGTTAATAGTTAGTGACTAGAAAATGAAATGGAAGAGTTCAGTATCCTCGCCAGAAAAGGAGGAAAACAAAGGAAAAGGTCTCGTCAATGTGTATTTCAAAGAGAACAATTTCAGCACGAGAAGGAACTTCAGTTGGAAAAACTCGACCAGGATAAAGAGATTCAGATGGGAAAGGTTGAAGCAGAATGAAACAGTAAAGCAACGTGAACATGAACTAAAAAAATGGAAGTTTAATTGACCACTAAAAGAAAGTATGCTCAAACTGAAAAGGTAGTGGAACTGAAGATGAAAGCAGAAGTGGAACAAAAACGTCTTGATGTGGAAAGTAAATTTGGAACTCCAACTATATGCCACACTTCCACTATCAAACTTCCCAAGCCACAACTTCAAAAATGCAATGGAAATATTCTGAACTGGCAGGAATTTTAGGACTCTTTTGAAGCATCTATTCACAGGAACCTAAACCTTCAGCCAGTAGACAAATTCAACTACTTGAAAGCTGAACTAGGAGTTTGACAGTCCTGGGTGCCAGTCTCCAAACGGAAGATCACACAATCAGTGTAGTTTGCTTTAACTGTCGCAAATGAACTTTGTATGTGAGTGATATTTATTCGTTTGTCAAGTTGTGTACCCCTCACATTTGCCTTTTGTCTTAATACAATAAATGCTCACCTAGTTCAACGTTTATAGCTTGTGCTTTTTAGATGTTTTGCTGTATTCCCTTACCTTCCCTAACCTTGACTTCTAAGTATTTCCCAATACTCTGTCTATGACCCAGTTGATTCTTGTAACCCATGCTCCCCTTCTCCTCCCCCCGTCTAGGCCACATGTAATCCTTTCAATGTACGTTTACGAGACACTTTTTAAGACCATAAGGTCTCCTCCGAGTTGGTGACTGTGGATTTCTGACTGTGCCAGCCCACTCCCGTCAATGTAAATGGTCGCATCTGGAAGGGTCCATGCCTTACCCAATATCCTCCGTTTCCGGGACCCTTCATATTTTCTATCAGGTTATTTACATCAAAACCTTTCAAAATGGTCCAAGATTCTTGGCAACCACCCAAAGCGTTCTGAATTTTGGAGCTACCTAGAGAATGGAGTATATATTGTTGATTTCCTCATCCCATTTAAGGGTAACTGCTAGGTATTACTCTAAAGTCTCCAACATTGCCAGAAATTTGAACGTGTGGAAAAATTGTTACCCAAGAAAAGCATACGAGATAAATAGTCTTTACAGACAAACAACAGGGAGGAAGAGGAAACAACTGGATCACAAGGTCTAAAAAGTTAGTATCAGAAGAAATGAGACTACAACACAGGAGTCACTGAAATCAGAGTTAGAAAAATCTTCTTTGAAATTGGCAGAATGGAAAAAAATATCATGACATAAAAGCTGAAAAGGAGACATTATATGAGGAGATGAAGGGAAAAATTAATGCTCAAGAACAAATAACTGATTTGAGACAGGTGAATAAAGAGTTGGCAAACTATATCCAAGCACTTTTAAAAAGGAAGTCTCTAAACTGCCAAGGGAAAAAAACTGCATGAATTGGGAGCAAAACAGCAAGCAAGGAAACTTTCCCATCTAAAGGACAAGGCACAATGTGCCTTATGGTTTTGCAAAAGCTTTGGGCTCGAACTGCTTCACATCAAACTGTAAGATAAGGAAGATGTTCAGTTTAACGTAGATTACAGTACACCCACCACTTCTCCTGATGGGAATGCAAACCTAACCGAAGACGAGAAAAACAAAGTAGAACAAGTTTTGTGTGGTGGACGAGGTCTACCATGAACTTACAATGATTGTAGAAGGGCTACCTTTATCTTATTTAATTAAATAGTCAAGGAGTGAGCTAAACAAAACTTATCACATCGAAACAACCCCTGAAAAGTTTCCAGGTGCAAACATAAATTCCAGCTGGATATCCTGCCTATCAACATTTATAGTTTATTTATGAGGCCATTTACTTCGTCAAAAAAATAGGATAATAATGTTTTCAATGTTTCATATTTTTCTGGTCCATTTATAATGGCCACAGTTCTGTTGTGTTTAGGGGACATCACATTCTCATTTAACTGTCACAATGGCAAATAAATAATGTGGAATTCAAACTTTTTAGGCCCCTTACCCTTCAATCACTTGGGGAAAAAAGGTATGGTCTGGCAAGTAGCTTTCTCGTCAATTGCCCCATCTGTGGTGCCCAAAACAAAGTCTTAACATCTAAAGCTCACAGCAGTGGCTGCAGAGGGCCACAAGCATTTGACATCGACACGAGAGCAGCCCTTGGTGCCCTACATGCTGGTATTTATTGGTCACACACATCTTAGTGCCATAACATCCACATTGAATACTCCATCTATGAGCCATGTCACATTCAAAGCAAGAGAACGAGAAATTGGTCATGCTGTAGAAAATGTTACCCAAAACAGTTGTACTAAGTTCATAGAAGCTGAAAAAGAGAATGCCTTAAAAGGTAAAGGAACTTGCCTGTAATGATACGGGTCGAAAGCGAACTCACTTGAGAGCCGATTGCAGACTCAACACACTTTATTACAAGAAAGCTACAAGAATGAATAAATTTCACAAGCACATGGAATATATAACTATATGGTAACTGCGCATGTGTGGAGAAGCTGGAGACCGGAAGCGGAAGTCCAGTTACAAAACCTAAACTATGACATCTCTCTCTTTCTAGAGAAAAGATCATGGCAGAAAGTTCTACATAATCACTGAATGCTAAATTCCTACTTGACAACACTATATAATTATTGTGAGCTAAAGAAAGAGAACAATGTTTTCATATCTTATAAGTCCAAGGGTTCACATAGGTGAATTCCAGTTCACAGATTCAGCCTGTCTGGTGGTTTCACAATTCTGCTGGATCGGCAAAGCGTATTGCTTGGTGGGATGCAGGGGCTACTGATAGATGGGCCTGCATGCTTGGACTCAGGGCTGCTGGGTACAGGTTCTGGTGAAGGGAGCGGATCCCTCGTTGAGGTACCTGTTTTGCTCAATGGATCAGAAACGCGCACTGGGTTATCCGGATAAACTGGTGGAAGCGACATTGCTGATCTGTCGTAATACATCTTCTGTCGGTCTTGCTTCATCTGAAGCCTGACATTTATATCTCCGTCCGCAACAGGGTGCAACTTCAGGTTTGGGAAGGAAGGAAGGTTGGTCTGGTATACCCTTGAATTCAAAAGCTCAGCAGGTGATGGAAGATGGTGATCAAGAGGTGTCGTCCGCAGACACAACATGGCTAAGTGGGGGTCTGCACCTGACTCCTTGCACTTCTGCACACTTCGTTCAATGAAGCCATTCGCCTGAGGGTAGTATGGGCTCGTGGTTGTGTGGGTGAATCCATACTGCCGGCTGAAGTCTTGGAATGCAGCAGAAGTGAACTGTGTATCGTTGCCTGTTACAACCTTGCTGGGGATTCCCTGCTCCTTGAAGATTGATTTCAGATGAGCAATGGTGGTGTTTGACTGGATATTATTCAGTTTTCGGACAAGAGGAAACTTGCTATAATAATCACAGACAAGCAGGTATGCAGAATTATTCCAAAACAATAAGTCGGAACCGACGGTGTGCCAAGGCCGCTGCGGAACATCATGTGGATGAAGAGGCTCTTTCACGTTTGCACTCTGGTGGCGCTGACACGGGGCATATCCTTTAACCATCTCGTCAATATCTGCATTGATACTCGCCCAAAAGACGGATCCCTTCGCCCTCAATTTGCATTTTTCGGCGCCCTGGTGGGCATAATGTAGCTGCTCAAGCACCACTGGCTGAAGGGTCTTGGGAACAACAATTCGTGTCCCTTTGAGTACCAGTCCATCAGCAATGGTGAGTTCGTCTCTGTAATTCCAGTAGGGATGCAGATGAGACGGGCACTCAGCTCTCTTGTCCGGCCAACCCTGCATAATTAGTGTTTGCAAGGAGCTCAGTACGATGTCTTTGGCAGTTTCATCTCTGATCTCACTGATCCTGGTTGGGCTTGCGTTAAGGTGCAGGTGCAGTTCATGCACTTGTACGTCAATGCCTGCGATTGTGCTACCTACACATGGGCTGATTCGCGACAGGGCGTCTTATTGCATAGAATATATATTATGTTGTACATGGTGTGGTTTGAAACCAGTTTTAAAAATTTAAAACAAAAATAAATTTAAACCACAGGATATATGTGACCTCTCATAGGAAAATGATACTAACGGATAGCCGTTCAAACCGGTTATAATGTTGCCGTTCACCTGCCGTTCACGAACAGTAGGAGGCCGTTCGAACGGCTGCAGCTAGCCGTTCACTTAAAATATTCAGCCGTTCGAACGGCAAGGGTCATCCGTTCATTTAAAATATTCAGCCATTCGAACGGCAAGGGTCGCCTGTTCACTTAAAATATTCAGCCGTTTGAACGGCTAAACTTAACTGTTCGGAAAAAATAATTCAGCCCTTCAAATAAATTTTCACCCATTTGAAACGTTGTTTAATATCCGTTCGAGAAAAAATTCGTCTAACGGATAGCTTGAAGCGTTTAACAACGCTTTGGCTAATTCATCTAACGGATAGCTCGATAGTTTCAAAAAGGAGCAGCTTCCGAGAATAATAATTTTTCAGATTGTACCGACAGTCAATATTCAGAGCGCTAAGAGCTTTGGAAACATTTTGCCGACTCAGGAAATAATTGCGCTGTATGATCTTTCATAATACATGTAAAACAGCTAGTTTTTCTCTCCCAGAAATGTCATCGAGCATCTGTTTGGCCAGACACATGCAAGATTCAAGCCAGACAACAGTCCCGCTCTTAAAATGAGCAAGAATCAAGCGACAAATGTTTTTCTCACTTAGATGGAGATCATGCGGATGGATCGATGGAACGCTCGCGAAACCAAATGCGGCTTATGTTTATTCCCAGCCCGAAGACACTCCAAACTTTCTGTGATGTTTTAGGGCAGTGGAATACTTGGAAACGAAGAAAGAAAACAGAGAATTTCTTAGAAGTTTATATAAAAACTTGTGACTTTCGCTTGTGCCAGTGTGTTTTCAGGTTTCAAATTACCGTTTTGACATATGCAAATTCAGTGCACTTTTACCACTTTTCCTAAGGGACCGCCAAGCACTTTTTTACCGACAACTACAACAAACTTCAAAGGGTTTAATTTTTATTTTCTGCCTACCAAACGTTCCCTACCGTCTTTAATTTCGATTATAATTTTTAGTTCCATTCAAGATTTATTTTAATAATAAGTAAACATGAAGTGCAGAAATAATTTTACACGTGAATTTTGCGTGACTATTGCATTTGGGACTCCGGGCCAAAATAACATAACCAATTAATGATTCACAAGCTGTAAATTGTAGAATTAGCTGTTCAGATGTTAAATTTTGATGACAATGTCTCGCGCGAAAACACTCGACGACAAAGACACCGTTGTCGTATGCATAAGGATCAAATTCGAAGGAATTGGTGAATCGTGTTCTTTGTGGCCATCGTTTGACAATAATTTGATAATTTCGAAAACAACTTGCAGCTTAACCAATTACCAAAGGTCACTAAACAGTTAAAAAGAGCGATGCCACGATGTTTGCGAAGAAATGGAGTTAATTGGCTTGATTGGCATGGTGATCCGCCCCATGGCACGATAAGTCGACTTGAGTTTCGATAAGGATGGTTTTACAGAAGTCTTACTTGAATCCTTTCAATTTGCCGACTTTAATGATATGCTAAGTCAAGTGCGTTCAGTTACTTGCCCAGTGTAAAGAGGCCCAATTGTCGAAACAATCGCGCAATTAGCTGTCAAAAAGTGTGTTGCGTTTCCTGAAAATCGCTTGGTATGCAAATTACAGAAAAAGCTTCAGTGAATATGAGTTGCATGCTTTCAACTTTCACTTGACGTTCGATGCCCGGCCACAAACATATGTTTTTATCGTCGATTAAATAATGTTCTTGTTTTAAATGTAACAACTGGCAATCAATTTACTTGAAGAGTTTAGATTTTTAGATCATAACACATTTTACGTTTTGATTTTTCGCTGTTGGCAACTGAGTGTTTTCTTTTAATCATTCGGCCGTTCACTTCACTGCGAGTCGCTCAAAGTATTTTTTTTCTTTAGCCGTTCATCCGTTCAGTTCGTCCGTTCACAGCCAGCCGTTCAAATTTTTTCTTTAGCCGTTCATCCATTCACCGCTAGCCGTTCGTAATATTTATTCAGCCGTTCATCATCCGTTCACTAACCATGCGTTCATGCCATTCAAACGGCATCCGTTAGTATCGTTTTTCTATGAGAGGTCACATATGTACAATGACTATGTTTTTAGTCACATCCAGGCACTATAAGATTTACACTCAATATCCTACCAATGAAACATATAACATTTAAAAACAGAAGCCAGAGATCACAAAGTGGTACAAAGGTATTAAATAAACACCATAAAAAGACAATATTATTTGAATTTTCACTCCTCCAAAATGACAGCCCTTACAAAATCATATGCCATATAAGTATACTTTTTGTATACTAAAATTATACACGAACTCTACTCTTATGCCAAGTGGGCTGTTTGGAGTATACTTTTTGTATACTTTAAAGAAATGAAACTTCAGACCTGTTTTGGTGATGAATACTTTTTGTATACAATGTAATTTCTAACTTACAAAAAGTATACATCACAAAATTTGTATTCAAAAAGTATTCTCAAGATGTGTTTTTCTAAATGAGTTTAAAACAGTGTATACCTTTAGTATACTTCACATATAACATGTAGATATCTTACTAATTTTGAATCTTTTAGCATGGGCTTTTGTATACAAAAAGTATACACAGGAGCAAATCAAATGTCCCCTAAAAGCTTTTTATTTTTTGCATATACTTAATACTCATTGCAATTGCAGATTGATCACAGAAAATAAGCTGCAAAACTGCCACTTTTCAACAACACTGAAGTGAATACTTTTTATTATATACTACACAAGTGGTTAGCCATCCAAAAATAGCTAATTTATTTTATGACAAATGAGTAAAAACTTGCGCAAGTTGATCTCAGAAAGCCCTGCATGATTTTGTTTTGCTTGGAGGTGAACAGCAAAAGAAACCTGGAGTTTCAGTAGCCAATCAGAGTACACATAAAACAACATAAACTTGTGTGGTACATATAATATGTATAATAGTTACACGTTTATTCTTTTACAATAAATTATTCAGAAATGCAAAGAAAAAATTAAATCTTTGCAAAACTTACCGAAATCACTTGATATTTGCTAAATTTTTAAGAAGAAAAGCTGCCAAATTTAGTTGTTGCTGAAACAGTCTCTCTTGCACTGGACATACTTTCCGTGAGCCATTTCTAACAACACTTTTTTTGCATTATTTATAGGTTTCTGTCAAATATGAAACCAAAGAAATATCAGCGTGATAAAAGTTACTAAAAAAAACTGGACATCAAAATATATGTAAATATAAAACTGGAAATTTCTGAGAAGAGTGCAGTTCCCCATGAGGTTATTTCTCCTTAATCTTTTTCAAACATGTTTGGGAAAGTGGCAACAAAACTTTTTCCATCATTATAAAAGTCCATGTGTACACAAATTTGAACTATCATCTTTAAGGGTATCACCACAGTTTCATTGGTTGATGACACAGGAACAATGTGTGGCACTGATGCACCAGTGATGTTATCCCTCATTAAACATTCAACTATGGCAAAATAGCTTGCAATCTTGCAAGGGCAGACCTCAGAACAGAACACAGGATTAGGGCATCTAAAATAACACTTCATAAAGTACAAAAAATGGCCATAGCTTAGTTGTGCAAATGAAGTTAGTTTGTACTGTATAGTAAAACTGTTCCCTCTGATACCAGGTTTGTAGTCTCTGCTGTGAAAAACTGTACCACTAATACAGACTCTCTTAAATTTGAAGACATCTTGAACATCACCAAACTCCCTTTCAACAAGTTGTCTGTGCTGGATTTTGATCCTGTGCTTAACAATGGCTCCCAGAATAAAAATGTTGTTTGACACAAGTTCTTTGCTGTGGCTTAAACTTCCCCTTGATGTCAATGTCTCGAAAAAGTCCAATGAAAAAGTCCATGGAATAGATGCCTGAGCTCCCCATTGAAATCTTCAAAGCAAAAACACGAGTTGGTCCAAAGTGGGCCAAGGTCTTTTACTCTATCAACCAGATGAAGCAACCCATGGACATTGTATGTCTCATAACGACTGCCATACAACTCCTCGACTATTAAACAAAAGTGCTTCAATAATTTTGATGCCTTAGTCAAGTCTTTCAAAGAAATTTAGTGTCCTAGTAATATATGGATGGCTTCCACAAGGAGGAGGTAGTGTTGAAAGTAGGCGTCTAATTGTTCTAATTGTTCTGATAGGGGTCCCTAAGTGAAATGAATTAGAAAATGACATCATTTAATCATTCTTCCATATAAAGTTTCAGTGCTGGTTAAGCTCAATAAGTGTGTATAATGTATGCAAAACAGTTAGATTGTCTCAGAGACTAAACAGGAAGCAGCAGGCTGATCGATCGATACACCAATAATTATTGTAAGGGAAAAATTATTAATTTGGGTACCATGAATGAAAAATGCCGTATGGAGGTGTACATACAGTACATGTACATATATATAGAGAAAGAGCTGGGGCCGGATTCTCGAAGCCCTCCTAAGTTAAGACACATCCTAAGTATTGTTTCTTAATAATAGCCCATTGTTGGAATGACAATAGACTTGTTAAGAAACAATACTTAGGATATGTCTTAACTTAGGAGGGCTTTGTGAATCCAGTCCCTGGAATGTAACACCAAAGTATGAGCATTTGACTTTTTTTGTCCTTTTTGATATAACAAGATCGTGCAGTTTACAGATACAGTGTGTAATGTGAGTGTTATCTGAAAACTGATACAATTTGTAGGTTTCATGTAGTTTTTGTGAGCCCAGTATCTATAGTTAAGTACAATAGACATACACTGTAGTTACCCACCTTTATGAAACAAGTCTCTCAGGGATAATGCAAATGGTTGCATGAATGTTTGAAAGTTTGGCTTCTTTGTTCCAAACCATAAACCTCCAAATAATCGATTCTTTCTGTGGAATCTAAACCATATAATTTTTCACGTTGTTATTGTAATATAGCTGTGTGCTGGTATGTAGATTCGTTGGTATGCAGCTTACGTAATCATGTTACAAATGGAATATTTAAGGAGTTTGTCAGTTAGGAGTTGTCATTCGACGGCATCTCCGCTTGTTGATCCGTTTCTATCTATAAATTTTACTAGCAAGAATTGTGTTATGCCTGATCCACCACCGGAGACTGCTTCATCCCAACCTCAGTTGGCGGACGTTTCTAATTCTGAAACAATTTCGCTGATTTCTTCCATCCTTGATTCGAAGCTACAGAAAACATTTGGTGATTTCAAGCGCTCCTTGGACGATCGAGACGTTGAGACTCGGCGCGAGCTGAAAAAATTGAAAACAGACTCCAAAGCAGCCGGTTCACTTCAGTTCAAAGGCAACAGAATCCAGTTTGAGTTTAATTCTCACCTGCTTGACTGCCTTGATCAGGCCATTTCTAATTTGTCCGAGGGAAACCTCCTGGCGGTTCAAGAGCAACTCCAAAAGGCCAAGTCCGACGTCGAGAAGCGTATTAAGTTGATTCGCTTCGCAGACAAAAGTCCGGCCGGTTGGGCTGCGGTGGAAGAATATGAGTCTGACGAGCTCGCCGAAGATTCAGAAGACGAGAAGAAGCTTCGAGCGGCTGAACGACGAGCGCTTGCGAAGATCAAGCAAAAGTCTGCCAGATCTCGTGGGTCAAGGTCAGTGTCAAACGTTCCTAAGTCTCGAGACTCGTTTCCAGCTTCACAAGTCCCTGGTTCTTCTGTTTCTGCTGGATCTCTTCCTTTTTCTCAACAGCCTAGCTTTCGTCAGTCATTTCGTGTCAGACAAGTCCAGCCTTCCGATATCTGCTTCAGTTGCAATCAGCGTGGACACTGGGCTAACTCACCAGCCTGCCCTCTTTTCTACAAGACCAGAGCCAGTTTCACTAACACCGGCCCTAGTGGAACGTCCACAAAGTCAACCACCGTCTGATTTAACACAAGTGCTTTCAAGATTAGGTCCAGATAAGTACTCTGACTTTGACTTGGATCAAAATTTGCTTGATCATAGTTTTGCTGAATATTTTGAAGGCTCTAGTCAGGTTATAGTTAAGGATAGGCTCAAAGCTAATATTTCTTCTTGGCAAAATATCAGTGCGTCCAAGTTTATTTTAGATACTTTAAGTTTTGGGTATAAGATTCCTTTTTTACAGGAACCTACTAGTGTTTTTCTTACTAATAATCGCTCGGCTCTGACAGAAAGTGAATTTGTAGAATCTGCTATTCAAGAGTTACTTAGTGTTGGCTCTATTGTTTCGTGTTCTTGCTCGCCTTACGTGATCAATCCATTGTCAGTTTCTGTACAGTCAAATGGCAAAAAGAGACTTATATTAGACCTCAGGCATGTTAATTCCTTTGTTAATAAGTCAAAAATCAAGTTTGAGGATGCCCATTCCTTGCTTGATTGTTTCGTCGGCGAGTCTTCTTCAAATTGGTGGGCTTATTCCTTTGATATTAAGTCTGGGTACCATCACATTGAAATTTACCCCTCACATCAAACATTTCTCGGGTTTTCCTGGGTTTTCGATGGTATTCGTAAGTATTTCAAGTTTGTCGTTTTGCCGTTTGGTCTTTCTACGGGCCCTTACATTTTCACCAAAGTTATGCGTCCGCTTGTTAAGCATTGGCGTGCTCAAGCCTTTTGCATTGTGGTGTATTTAGACGATGGCTTAAGGGTATGTGCTACCAAGGATTCCTGCCTTCGGCAATCTTTGGTGGTGCATTCTGATTTGATTAATTCAGGGTTCGTTCCGAATAAGGATAAATGTATTTGGATCCCTGTTCAGTCATTGCGTTGGCTTGGTTTTGATTGGGATTTTGCCCAGGGTTTTTTGTCTATTCATGTAGATAAGATTTCAGTTTTGTTGGCGTCCATCGGGGAGGTGTCTAGTTCCCGTTCAGTTTCTGCCTGTATGCTTGTTTTTGGTCGTATTTGCAAGATTATGACAAAAGCACTCCATTCCGTTATTGACAGAAGAGCATACTGGGATGCCAGGGTTTTTCTTACTACTGAGGCTATTTCCGAGTTAAATTTTTGGAGTGTTAATGCTCGTGCTTTGAATTTAAGACCTTTAGTCTACCCAGTGAATGTTCCTCGGCATATCGTATATTCCGACGCTAGTCAAGTTGCATGTGCTTCGTATGTTTGCGTTCAGGGCTTTCCTGTTGCCCACGTGAATTTTGATGATGTTGAAATGAAGCAGAGCTCCACTTGGAGGGAATTAAAGTCTGTTAGTTTTGCGTTAAGGAGTTTCGCTTCCATTTTGCGTAATTCTTCTGTTAAGATTTACACTGACAATAAAGCTGTAGCATGCATAACAGAGTCGGGGAGCAATAAGCTGCATTTGAATGCGTTTGCTAAGGATATTTTCTGTTTTACTTCGGCTCAAGGTATTAGTTTGTCGGTGGAATGGATTCCCCGAACGCTTAATCAGAGAGCTGACTATTACAGTAAGATCGTTGATTATGAGGACTGGTGTGTTTCCAGTGATTATTTTCGTACCATAGATTCTAGATGGGGTCCTTTCACCGTGGATTGTTTTGCTAGTTATGTAAATGCTAAGTTGCCAAGATTCTATTCGCGTTTTCACAACCCTAACACTTTGGGTGTAGATGCTCTTAGTCATAGCTGGGAAGGTGAGAATTGCTGGTTGGTCCCTCCCGTTTATCTTATCATCCAAGTTATTTCGCATTTAAAACTATGCAAATGTATGGGTGCACTTGTGGTCCCCTGTTGGCCTTCTTCCATTTTTTGGCCATCCATCGTTAATGAAGATCGTTCTTTCCGTAGTTTTATAGTTGATTTCCTATATGTTGCTGAAGGGAGGCGAGTTTTTGTGCATGGTTCTAACAAAAATTCTATTTTTGGTTCGGATAGCTTTAGTTCCCCTGTACTTTTCTTACGCATTAATAGAGCTTGTAGTTAATTTTTGATTTATTCTTGTTTGAATAAAAGAGTTTGCCACTGGGCTTTGTGCGTTTGGTTTGTTGTTTTGCCGCTGGGCTTTTACGCACGTTCTTTTTTCGCGACTACTTGCTATCTGTTAGCAGTAGTTTATGTTGCGATTTGTTGGTGCTGTTTTGCCACTGGGCTTTAGCACGACTTGTTCAGCCACTGGGCTCCGTGTGACTATTTCTTGGCTAACTTTTATTGTTTGTTTGTTTGTTTTTTTTTTCCTGTTTTTACAAGGTGACGTTGTTTTTGGCAGGATTAGTTCCACCTTGCAGGATCCTGAACTCAAAAGACTTGCCAGTTTGCTTCCAGCCTGTGCGTTGCAGTCCAAGGCTCCACGTACCATTGACCAGTATTCTAGGTCCTTTCAGAAATTCAGGGTTTGGGCTTCTTCCTTTCCCGAGATTGCTGTTTTGCCTACAAGGCCGCTGGATGTTGCTCTCTACTTAGAGTATCTTATTGAAAGTGATACAAGCTCCTCGGTACTTCATTCTGCTTCTTGTAGTATTTCATGGGCTAACAAGCTTTATGGTTTTCCTGATCCATGCCAAGATCCTCTTGTCAAGAACATTCTTGAGGCGGGAGTCCGGAATTCCGCTAAGCCAGTTGTCAAAAAGGAGCCAATTACTCCTGCCATGATCACTTCAATTTGTGCTAAGTATGTGTCGTCGTCTGCTGATTTGTCAAGTCTCCGAATTGCAGCTCTATTTATTACCGCTTATTGTGCATTTTTACGCTTTGACGAGTTAGCTAAGTTGCGCTGTTGCGATGTAATTTTCCATGATTTGGATTATGTTAAAATTGTTATTACAAGCAGTAAGACCGATGTTTATAGGGATGGTTCCTCAGTTCTTTTGCCTCGGACAGGTACTGTCGCTTGTCCATATGCGATACTTTCTCGTTATTTTCATCTTGCTCGTTTGAATTATATTTCTAGCGATTTTCTATTTCGCAATGTTGTTTTTCATAGGTCCACGCGTGATTATTCTTTAGGTTCGCGACCTATATCCTATACCAGGGCCAGAGAGCTTTTGCTTAATTGCTTAGCTGAA
>JAJLRJ010000014.1:6484016-6516516 GCA_024195265.1 Dendrophyllia cribrosa | reverse complement strand
CCTTGAAAGCTCTTCTTTTTCCACTAAAGCGGCTTCTGAGTATTCCTTAATTAGTATCCCTGTCTTGAGTAGCAAACCGCGAAAAAATGCAGGGAAATAACGACTTTACTGCTCCGCCTAACACTGTGAAAGATCCAACTTTTTTAAAACTTTAAAAAGTGTTTACCGAGCTGACGGCTGTGTAGCTGCGCGTGTGGCGTTATACGCGCATGCGAGGTAGCCGTGCGCGACACACATGTTGCAGACACGTGCCCGCGAAATATTCCGCTAGCCATGACCATGAAAAATGACGGGCTAGGTTCTATGAGTACGGGGCTGTGCAGCCGGGCCTTTGGCCCGGCGAGTGCTCCGCTATGATAAAGAATTTTTCTTTGTCAAGTCTTGGAGACAATGTTTGTTGGTACAACATGTTCGTTTTTCAATGCCAATGTATTCGTAGCAAAATGAGCAATAATAGTGAAACTGTACAGGGTTTTTCAGCTGTTTAAAAAACTTGTGAAAAGTGCTCATAGACCTTGTGAAACAGTTTGGAGCGATGAGATGAAGATCAATAAGAGTGAGCAAATCGGCCAAGGCAGTTCCAGATAGTTGATGACGCATTGCAAATGTAATGATCAGGAGCATACTCATACCGAGTGTTATTTTTGCCCAGAGTACAAAGGAAACTTTTCCTCGACGTAACTTTCTTGATTCACAGTGGCTTGTTCTTGATTTTCCACGTGAATAGTGTCCTCACTATTTTCATTGTCCTCCCAAAAATCTTCCCAGCTGTCATTGTCATAGTCATCAGCAAAAATTAATTCATCATCTGCTAAACAGAGTAACTCTTCAGGTTCACTGGGGATATCAATCTCGAGTTCTTCTGAAAAATTCAACCAGTCCGCATACTCATCTTCGAGGGCGGTACAACCTTCATCTCTGGGTTCGCCTTTCTCTACACAGTTCACCGAGTTTGTGCAAAAACTTATCCTTTCGGTTTGTTCAATGGAGGTGCCTTCATCTATCACTTGCCTTTCATTTTCTCCAACTTTTTCACAACTAGTGTCGGACTCAGCATGGTCAAACAAGACGCTTTGGCTTCCCAATTCGCAGCTTTCATCTTTGTTACTTACAACGTTTCCCACAGGTGATTCCCGAGACCAAGACATCAAGGTAGTTCAAGGAATATTTTCTTCGAAATTCGTTAAGTATGATAAATAAGGTCCTCTTTTGCGTTTCTTTGCATGCCTCGGACACATGGCGTTAAACACAAGAATGGCTCCGAGCCTTTTTTAAGTAAACCGCTGACCAACTCCAGATTCATTGCCTTTATCCACTATCATCCACCATCCTTTGTCGTCATTCACCTTCATTTACCTTTATTCGCCTTCATTCACCTTCATCCACCCTCATCCACCTTCATTCACCTTCATCCACCTTCATTCACCTTCATCCACCTTCATTCTCATTCATCCGCCTTCATTCTCCTTCATCCACCTTCATCCGCCTTCATTCACATTCATCCACCTTCATTCACCCTCATTCACCCTCATCCACCTTCATTTACCCTCATTCACCCTCATCCACCTTCACTTACCTCCATTCACCTTCATTCACCTTCATCCACCCTAATTCGCCTTCATTCACCTTCATTCACCTTCATCCACCTTCATTCACTTTCATTCACCGTCATCCACTTTCATTCACCTTCATCCACCTTCATTCACCTTTATCCATCTTCATTCACCTTCATTCACCATCATCCACCTTCATTCACCTTCATCCACCTTCATCCGCCTTCATTCCCCTTCATCCACCATCATCCACCGTCATTCACCTTCATCCACCGTCATTCACCTTCATCCACCGTCATCCACCGTCATCCACCTTCATTCACCTTCATCCACCTTCATCCACCATCATCCGCCTTCATTCACCTTCATCCACCCTCATTCGCCTTCATTCACCATCATTCACCTTCATTCACCGTCATTCACCTTCATCTACCGTCATCCACCTTCATTCGCCTTCACCCTCTTTCAATCGCCTTCATCCACCTTCATTCGCCTTCATTCACCTATATCCACCTTCATCCCCTTTCATCCACCTTCATCCGCCTTCATTCACCTTCATCCGCCTTCATTTACCCTCATCCACCTTCATTTACCTTCATCCACCCTAATTCACTGTCATTCACCTTCATTCGCCTTCTTTCAACTTCATTCGCCTTCATCCAACCTCATTCACCTTCATCCAACCTCATTCACCCTCATCCGCCTTCATTTATCTTTATTTATCTTCATTCAACCTCATTTACCTTCATCCAACCTCATTCACCCTCATTCACCGTCATCTGCCTTCATTTATCTTTATTCATCTTTATTCATCTTTATTCATCTTCATTCATCTTCATCCACCTTCATTCGCCTTCACTTACCTTCATCCACCTTCATCCACCTTCATCCGCCTTCATTCACATTCATCCACCTTCATTCACCCTCATTCATTCTCATCCACCTTCATTTACCCCCATTCACCCTCATCCACCTTCACTTACCTCCATCCACCTTCATTCACCCTCATTCGCCTTCATTCACCTTCATCCACCCTAATTCGCCTTCATTCACCTTCATCCAACCCCATTCACCTTCATTCACCATCATCCACCTTAATTCACCTTCATCCACCTTCATTCACCTTTATCCATCTTCATTCACCTTCATTCACCATCATCCACCTTCATTCACCTTCATCCACCTTCATCCGCCTTCATTCCCCTTCATTCACCTTTATCCACCATCATCCACCGTCATTCACCTTCTCCACCGTCATTCACCTTCATCCACCGTCATTCACCTTCATCCACCGTCATTCACCTTCATCCACCGTCATCCACCTTCATTCACCTTCATCCACCTTCATCCACCATCATCCGCCTTCATTCACCTTCATCCACCCTCATTCGCCTTCATTCACCATCATTCACCAACATTCGCCTTCATTCACCGTCATTCACCTTCATTCACCTTCATCTACCGTCATCCACCTTCATTCGCCTTCATCCCCTTTCAATCGCCTTCATCCACCTTCATTCGCCTTCATTCACCTTCATCTACCTTCATTCGCCTTCATCCACCTTCATCCCCTTTCATCCACCTTCATCCGCCTTCATTCACCTTCATCCGCCTTCATTTACCCTCATCCACCTTCATTTACCTTCATCCACCCTAATTCACTGTCATTCACCTTCATTCGCCTTCATTCAACTTCATTCGCCTTCATCCAACGTCATTCACCTTCATCCAACCTCATTCACCCTCATCCACCGTCATCCGCCTTCATTTATCTTTATTCATCTTCATTCACCCTCATTTACCTTCATCCACCTTCATTCAACCTCATCCACCTTCATCCAACCTCATTCACCGTCATCTGCCTTCATTTATCTTTATTCATCTTTATTCATCTTTATTCATCTTTATTCATCTTCATTCATCTTCATCCACCCTCATTCGCCTTCACTTACCTTCATCCACCTTCATCCACCTTCACCCGCCTTCATTCACATTCATCCACCTTCATTCACCCTCATTCATTCTCATCCACCTTCATTTACCCCCATTCACCCTCATCCACCTTCACTTACCTCCATCCACCTTCATTCATCCTCATTCGCCTTCATTCACCTTCATCCACCCTAATTCGCCTTCATTCATCTTCATTCACCTTCATCCAACCTCATTCACCTTCATTCACCATCATCCACCTTCATTCACCTTCATCCACCTTCATTCACCGTCATTCACCTTCATCCACCTTCATTCACCGTCATTCACCTTCATCCACCTTCATCCAACTTCATTCACCTTCAACCAACCTCATTCACCTTCATTCACCATCATTCACCTTCATTCACCTTCATCCACCTTCATTCACCTTCATCCACCTTCATTCACCGTCATCCACTTTCATTCACCTTCATCCACCTTCATTCACCTTTATCCATCTTCATTCACCTTCATTCACCATCATCCACCTTCATCCGCCTTCATTCCCCTTTATCCACCATCATCCACCGCCATTCACCTTCATCCACCGTCATTCACCTTCATCCACCGTCATCCGCCTTCATTCGCCTTCATCCACCCTCATTCGCCTTCATCCACCGTCATCCACCTTCATTCGCCTTCATCCACCTTCATTTACCCTCATCCACCTTCATTTACCTTCATCCACCCTAATTCACTGTCATTCACCTTCATTCGCCTTCATTCATCTTCATTCGCCTTCATCCAACCTCATTCACCTTCATCCAACCTCATTCACCCTCATCCACCGTCATCCGCCTTCATTTATCTTTATTCATCTTCATTCATCTTCATTCACCCTCATTTACCTTCATCCACCTTCATTCACCTTCATTCAACCTCATCCACCTTCATCCAACCTCATTCACCGTCATCTGCCTTCATTTATCTTTATTCATCTTTATTCATCTTTATTCATCTTCATTCATCTTCATCCACCCTCATTCGCCTTCACTTACCTTCATCCACCTTCATCCGCCTTCATTCACATTCATCCACCTTCATTCACCCTCATTCATTCTCATCCACCTTCATTTACCCCCATTCACCCTCATCCACCTTCACTTACCTCCATCCACCTTCATTCACCCTCATTCGCCTTTATTCACCTTCATCCACCCTAATTCGCCTTCATTCATCTTCATTCACCTTCATCCAACCTCATTCACCTTCATTCACCATCATCCACCTTCATTCACCTTCATCCACCTTCATTCACCGTCATTCACCTTCATCCACCTTCATCCACCTTCATCCACCTTCATTCACCTTCATCCACCTTCATCCAACTTCATTCACCTTCATCCAACCTCATTCACCTTCATTCACCATCATCCACCTTCATTCACCTTCATCCACCTTCATTCACCGTCATTCACCTCCATTCACCTTCATCCACCTTCATTCACCTTCATTCACCTTCATCCAACCTCATTCACCTTCATTCACCATCATTCACCTTCATCCACCGTCATCCACCTTCATTCACCTTCATTCACCTTCATCCACCTTCATCCACCTTCATTCACCGTCATCCACTTTCATCCACCTTCATCCACCTTCATTCACCTTTATCCATCTTCATTCACCTTCATTCACCATCATCCACCTTCATCCACCTTCATCCGCCTTCATTCCCCTTTATCCACCATCATCCACCGTCATTCACCTTCATCCACCGTCATTCACCTTCATCCACCATCATCCGCCTTCATTCGCCTTCATCCACCCTCATTCGCCTTCATTCACCATCATCCACCTTCATTCGCCTTCATCCACCTTCATTTACCCTCATCCACCTTCATTTACCTTCATCCACCCTAATTCACTGTCATTCACCTTCATTCGCCTTCATTCATCTTCATTCGCCTTCATCCAACCTCATTCACCTTCATCCAACCTCATTCACCCTCATCCACCGTCATCCGCCTTCATTTATCTTTATTCACCCTCATTTACCTTCATCCACCTTCATTCAACCTCATCCACCTTCATCCAACCTCATTCACCCTCATTCATTCGACACATGTGCGGCAAAAACCTCTGCAACATGCTCTGACTCAGGGCCGCAGAACGATATCCTGGAAAGCCTGACTCAGGCATTTGTACAATCTAAAGAGAAATCTCCTGTTATAGCAGAAAAGATTGCGGAGCTAATAGACAACATGGCTACTGGGGGCCTTTCTTCAGAAACGGTAAAAGAGAGAGCTGATAAATATCCCTCTCCTGAGAATTGTAGATTCCTGTCACTCACGACAGTTAACGAGGAGATTTGGGATCTGCTGCCACGGAGGAGCAGAAGAGTTGACCTCGCTTTTCAGCGGGTACAAGAACCTATTGTTCAAAGTTTATCAGCCATGTCTATCCTGAGTGACCAGCTGGTGAAGGATCTTCACGCTGGAGAAACTCCAAACACCCGTAAGATCCTTGATCATGTTATGGATAGCATTGCTCTTTTAGCTAATGCAAATTTCAAACTTAATATGAAGCGGCGAGAGCTGATCAAGCCAGACCTCAATCCTCCGTATACGAGGTTGTGTAAAGAAGATATTAAACCCTCGACAAAGTTATTCGGGGAGGACCTCTCTAAACACTTAAAGGATATGGCCGAAGCTAAAAAAGCAGGCCTACAAATGCAAAAAAGTTCTGACACAAGAACACCAAGCCATAGTTACATGAAAGCGGGAAGGCAAAAATTTCGCCACTACATTCAAATCCACGCGGACCTGGCTTCTGGAAATTTAACACGTCTTTTTTAACAGAATTAGATTATGTAAACCAAATTAAAACGACAATTCAGGAAACACGCGATGAATATAAAAATGACAAATCAGTAAACCCTGTACTTTTATGGGAAATGATAAAGTTAAAAGTGCGAGAGAAATCGCTCCGCTACTCCAAGAATAAAACAAAGCAAACAAGACACCGGGAAATAGATTTGGAACAGTCAATTGCCAGATTAGAAGCGGAACTTGAAAACCAAAACACTGACGACTCGCATCTCTTACACTTGGAGGAACAATTGAACGAACATAAACTTGAACTCGAAAGGATAATCGAACTTCGCACTTAAGGTGCAATTTTGAGATCTAAGACTAAATGGTATAATGAAGGTGAGAAAAATACCAAGTATTTTTTAAATTTAGAAAAGCGGCATTATAAGCAAGGGACAATAAGACAAATTAAAACAAAAAACGGCGAATTTGTCACTGCAAACGAAAAAATTTTAAATGAATGTGAGGATTTTTATAAAAATCTTTATTCATCCAAAAATAAAACAAACAACCAAAATGATATAAACTTTTGCTTTGAGCGCGAAGACGAAAGAAATATTTATGAAGAGGATCTGACTGCGTGCGAAGGTGAGTTAACCGAAAAAGAGTGTTTAGAGGCCCTAAAAGATATGGAATCAGAAAAGACTCCTGGGACCGACGGCTTACCAGCCGAGTTCTACAAAGTGTTTTGGAATGACATTTCGACTTCTCTTATCTGCGCACTGAACCATGCCTATAAAACTGGACTACTTTCAACAACCCAGAGAAGAGGAATTATCAAACTCATCCCTAAGAAAGACGCGGAACCATTTTTTGTCAAAAACTGGAGACCTCTAACCCTTCTTAACTGTGACTACAAAATAGCGGCGAAATCAATTGCTAATCGCTTAAAACCTCTTCTGCCCAATCTTATCAATCATGACCAGACTGGTTTTTTAAAAGGTAGATTTATTGGCGAAAATATCCGTCTTATTGATAGTGTCATTTGCTATGCCAAAGAGAAAAATATTCCAGGGCTATTATTATTTCTAGACTTTGAAAAAGCGTTTGACACAATAGAATGGGCTTTTATAAGGAAAACATTTCACTATTTTGGTTTTGGCAGTAGCATTTTGAAGTGGCTAAACCTTTTTTACAACCGTCCAGAAAGCTGTGTTTTAAATAATGGGTGGGCAAGTAATTTTTTTGAACTTCAAAGAGGGGTAAGGCAGGGATGCCCTCTCTCACCTTACTTGTTTGTTTTATCAGCTGAAATATTAGCGAAAAAAATCCGTGAAAATAAAAATATTAAAGGTATTTTTGTAAATAGCAAAGAAATCAAGCTAAGTCAGTACGCAGATGATACAACGCTTATACTAGATGGAACACAGGAATCTCTAATAGCTTCCTTAAAAACACTAGATGATTTCTATGAAATTTCTGGCTTAAAACTTAACGACAAGAAAAGAGAAGCCTTTTGGATTGGAGCAAGTTGTGGTAACGCTGAAGTATCTATACCTGGTAAAAACTTTAAATGGCCCAAAGATAAAGTTAAAGCTTTAGGAGTTTGGTTTTCAATTGACCCAGAAGTAACAGCATCTCTAAACTATAGCGAAAAACTAGATAAGGTTCGAAATGTTTTAAGTTGCTGGAAATATCGCAGACTTACCTTAATTGGGAAAATAACAGTTCTAAAGAATTTAGTTGCTTCACAACTCGTCTATGTACTCTCTCCTTTACATTCAAATGCAAAAGTTATCAAGGAAGTAAACAAATTATTTTATGAATTTCTCTGGAATGGAAAAGGAGATAAAATCAAACGCCATATAATTGTTAATGATTATTCCAATGGGGGACTTAAAATGATAGATATACAATCCTTTAACAAATCTCTAAAAGCTACATGGATCAAAAAATACCTGGACAAAGAAAACCAGGGAAAATGGAAATATTTCTTTGATCTTGAGCTTGAAAGACACGGAGGAACCATAGTTTTTGAAGGCAACTTAAACAGGAATGACACTGTCGAGAATCTCAAGCTAAAGAGTCCTTTCATAAACGAGATACTGTCAATCTGGTCGGAAGTTAATTTCGAGGAACATATAACGTCCGAGAAACAATTTCTTGAACAATCTCTATGGTACAACTCACTTGTAAGAATTGGTAGCCGTCCTATCTTCTATCGAGAATGGTTTGAAAGTGGTATTACGAAAGTGAAACATTTGAAAGACGGCTCCAATAACTTTTTATCATTAGCTCAATTACAGTACAAATACAACCTTAACGTCTGCCCATTGAAATACAACGGACTTTTGTCAGCTCTGAAATCCCTTTGGAACACGGGTAAAAACAACTGTGTTAATATAGACAATAGTAACTATGAAAACTTCGCGGCAAAATTAGCTAAATGCCATCGTGCAAGTAAACTCGTTTATACTAAGCTACTCTCCACAAAGATTATGTCTCCAATCCGTAACCATGAGAAATGGCTCGGGGATTGCAACTTGAATTCTATGGACTTAATTAACTGGCCAGAAGCTTACCAACTTGCCGCTAAATACACTAAAAGTGCCAGAATCCTTGAATTTCAATACAAACTGTTACATAGACGAATAGCAACCAATGACTTTCTTGCAAAAATTGGAATTGAAGAAAACCCAAATTGCTCTTTTTGTACTGAGGAGCCTGAGAAATTACTTCATCTCTTTTGGTCTTGTCCCAATGTGGCCTCCTTCTGGCATAATTTAACTGCAATTCTGACTTTACATAATATTACTCCAGAACATCATACAATAGATATGCTTGTCGCGCTTGGTTTAAAGCCAGACTCGTCCAAAAATCATCCACAGATCAATTTTTGCTGCCTTTTAGCAAGAAATTATATATGGATTAGTAAAAGAAAAAGAATTGTGCCTAATGTAAAAGGTTTTCAGCATTATCTTAAATCGATTTATGACATTGAGATTAACTCAGGAAGCACGTGCGCTCTACCATCAAAGTGGAAATTTTTGAGTACAGTATTAAAGTAAATTATTCTCTTCTACTATATACATGTTTATACCTCAATTCTCTGTACATATCCCCCTGCCTGACCGATGTACAACTGCTCCACATTTTTATTGTAAGTAAGTAATGTAGATGTATTGTAAGTAAGTTATATAGATGTATTATAAGTACGTAACGTACATGTATCGTAAGTTTAGCACTTGATGTAGATGTATTGTAAGAAAAAAAAAAAAAAAAAAATTTCGCCACTCGAATTACAAGCCCTATGACCGAACTTCTGGTCACAAGTCATTTCAAAAGCGTCCTTTTTTAGGATACAACCGGGCACAGAAGACCAGTGCCCAGAGAAAGCCCCACAGCAACAGCAAAAACCAGTAGAAACCCAGGTAAAGGACACACTCTCACCACTCATTGATAAAAATAACTTATGCCAATTGGTTCTTAACTTCTCAGCCGGTCGGCTGAAGGACCATGAAGGTAATTGGAAGTCATTGACAAATGACCCTGTTATCCTCGATGCTATAAAGCGCTATCATATTGAGTTTGTGGACCAAAACAAATCCATTTTTCTCCATCTGAAAGTGTGATAATCAATGAGGAAATCTTAAAGCTACTTAACAAAGAAGTTATTGAACAAACTGTTTGTGTAGAGGGTGACTTCATCTCTACTATTTTTGTACGCCCCAAAAAAGACGGTAGTCACAGGATGATTTTAAACCTCAAATTGCTCAATGAGTTTGTTTCGTATTACCATTTTAAAATGGATACAATTCAAACAGCCCTTAAACTCATGTGTCCAGGGTGCTTTATGGCATCGGTTGACCTCAAAGACGCCTACTATTCTGTCCCTGTTGCTAAGGAGGACAGAAAATACCTTAAATTTGAATGGAAAGGGAGTTATTTTCAATATACTTGCTTGCCAAATGGTCTAGCATGTGCCCCACGATTATTCACAAAGATATTAAAACCTGTTTAATCACATATCAGGTCTTTCGGCCACATTTGTATGGGTCACATAGATGACTCATTCCTTGTGGGTTATGACTACACTGCTTGTAACAATAATGTTCAAGTCACTGTTGACACATTCCTAAAATTAGGGTTTGTGATTCATCTAGAAAAGTCTGTCTTTATACCGACACAAGAAATAGAATTTCTTGGTTTCTTGCTGAATAGTGTATCCATGACAATTCGACTCCCACCTGCCAAAGCTGAACGGGTACGGCTGGCTTGCCAGAGCTTATTGTTAAAAAATGATATGACAATTAGAGAAGTGGCTCAAGTTATTGGATTGATAGTCTCTAGCCTTCCTGCAGTGCAGTTTGGAGAGCTGCACTACAGGGAACTCGAAAAGAATAAGATTACTGCACTGCAGGCTAACATGGGAAATTATGATGCACCTTGATATTTGTCAAAAGAATCTAGATCAGAGTTGACCTGGTGGGTGAACAATATTGACTCTTCATTTAAGAATATTGTTCAGAGTAAGCCTGACTTGACCCTAACTACAGATGCCTCTACTAGAGGCTGGGGGGCCGTTTATGGAGAACAAAAAACTGGTGGCCTTTGGAATCTGGAAGAACAAGGGTTTCATATCGACTACTTAGAAATGAAAGCGGTTTTGCTGGGTTTGAAATCTTTATGTAACACTATCCATACCAAACATATAAGGATTCAGTCTGATAACACAACAACAGTAGCTTATGTTAATGCTATGGGGGGTGTTAAATCGGCAGACTGTAATGATATGGCACAGCAAATTTGGTTGTGGTGTATACCGAGAGACATTTGGCTCAGTGCGTGCCACATACCAGGTTCAGCCAATGTGGATGCTGACAATGAATCCAGAAGATTTAACAGCTTCACTGAATGGTCTTTGCATTCAGATGTGTTTGCGGATATCAATGAAATGTGGGGTCCATTTCAAATTGACCTTTTTGCATCCAGACTTAATTTTAAGATTGCCAATTACGTGTCATGGAAACCAGACCCTGGTGCACAATATGTCAATGCTTTTTTCATGAGTTGGGAAGAATACTATTTTTATGCTTTTCCACCTTTCAGTGTAATAGCAGCCTGCTTGCAGAAGATAGAACAAGACCAAGCGATGGGTGTAATTATTGTTTCTCTTTGGCAGACGCAACCATGGTTTACCACTCTTCTTCATCTGCTTGTAGCCAACCCTGTCCTCCTTCCTCAATCAGATTGTCTCCTGAAACAACCTCACAGCAATGTTCTGCACCCACTTCGGAAACAACTAAGACTGATGGGTTGCAAGGTCTCTGGAAGAGCCTCCAGCAGAGAGACATTTCAGACAAGGCTGCAAAGATCATCCTACAGTCCTGGTCAGATTGGACACAAAAGCAGTATAAACCGTACATCAAGCAGTGGACTAACTTTTGTAGTGAACGAGAGACTGATCCCTACGATCCACCTGTGACAATTGTATTAGATTTCCTGGTCAGCCTTCATGACAAGGGATTAACTTACACCACCATTAATACCGCCCGAGTGCTATATCGGCAGTAAACTTGTCTAAGAATAATATGACCATTGGCAGTCATCCAATTGTCTCCAGGTTTATGAAAGGAATATACAAGAGCTCCCCACCAACTCCTCGCTATCAGTCAACTTGGGATGTACAACCCGTTTTAACTTACCTTTCTTCTTTTAGCCCTGCCGAAAAGCTGGACCTGAAATCGCTTACTTTAAAGTTGGTCATGTTGATAGCCCTAGTTTCTGCACAAAGGGGGCAGAGTTACATATCCTAGATATTCAATGCATGAAGGAAGTTCCTAACCAGTTCGAATTCCTGCTCACTGAACATATCAAACAAAGCAGACCTGGTTACAAAGCGCCTTCTGTTGGTTTGAAAGCGTATCCGGCTGACTCGTCGCTTTGTGTGTTTACACACTTGAAGGAATATCTCAAGAGGACAAAGCCACTCAGGGGGACAGGAACTAAACTTTTTATTAGCTTTATCAAACCTTACAAACAAGTTTCAAAGGAAACTATCTCCAGGTGGATTCGCATGGTGATGACTGCTGCTGGTATTGACACTAAACTATTTAAACCACACAGCACAAGGGCTGCAGCCACTTCAAGGGCCAAAGCAGCATGTGTTCCTATTCATGAAATTCTGAATACTGCTGGATTGTCGTCCTCACAATGTTTCAACCGGTTCTACGACAAACCTGTTGAATCTTCCACCTTCGCTATCGCTGTTTTAAAGATTGCTTAGAACGTTAACCAAGACTTGGGGCTATTGTGTCTCGCCCTCTTATTCAATGATTTGACGTTTAATTACTTGCACTTGTTAGTGGGTTTTGGATATTATTTATGTCAAGTATGGCATTATGTTCTTGTTATCTGTCATCAGAACTGTCAGTTCTATGCACAAATTTTTATTGATAATATATATGTCCAGTATGGCATTCTGTTCTCAGTGTTATTTGACATTAGAACTACATGTTCTACACACAGGGTTACATTTAAACTTGAATTTATAGCAGTCACCGCTGTTTGACTCCTTTCCTAGTGTGACTGTCTTGTCTTTGAAATCTCATGGGATCCCTGGGGCAGTGATGACGAGATAGAATTAAAAAATTAAACGAGACTTACCTGTAAGTTGAAGTTTGATTGGAATTCTATCGAGTCATCAAACTGCACCAAGGGATCACATGCCCACCCTATGTTGAGCACACTTGCAGTTATGACTGTACCCACCCATACTTCGACAGATTTTATCATGGTTGGTATTTCAACAGTGCTCTGTTTGCTTTTAAATATCATAGTGAGACATTCACACTCGGCTGTAAATACTGATTATGCGCATGCGTCTAGCTATCTCATGTGATCCCTTGGTGCAGTTTAATCGCTTAATCGAATAAATACGGTATTCCCTGAATTGTACTCCACTAAGTCCAATTACTAATTTATCGTATCAATAACAAAATTAGAGATTAAAAAGTTTGTGGTCTTTTTCTACTCAAAACATCAGGGATGGGCGCAGGCGCGAACTGAAAATCGCCTGCCACGTGGGCACATGCGGAGGAAAGAAGAAAAGAGGGATAGGGAAATAGCAAGAAAGAACCCACATAAATACAACTGATTGACGTGCGCTTAGCGTAGGTTTTAAATTACGGCTGTCCAATTACAAAAAGTTGTAATTGGACACCCGTGACCCGCGTGACCACACTACAATTACATAATAAACAGGCGCGCGGATGATTAATCCCAATCGCGAATTTTGTTATTGATACGATTAATAACTGAATGAAGAGAAGACTAATGTACGTAGACAAATGTATAGCCAGATGAACGTATTTGTAAATTCATAATCTTTGACCCCTTTCCTTTGGCAGATGGACTCGGTAAATGAAAACTGCCGCCTGCTCCAAGAAGCCATGGCAACCGGAATTTCCAGAATGAGTGCCTTTGAGATACGTTACCCGTTAATCAGTTGCCCGTCTACTTATAAGCTAGTTCAGTTTGATCACCCCCTGAAAGTTTAGTTACATCTTGGAAAAATGAACTTATGGAAAAAGAGCATTTGGTAGTGGACAACATTTTAAGTTATATCCACTGTCTGTTTCAATCGGGCGAAAGAATATATGACCAGAAAACGTTGCAACAACTACAAAGAATTTGTCAGTTTAAGAATATTAAGTCTGCGGCACGTCAAGAGATGGATTGGTTTTCAGATGTGTATGAAATCCCTTCTTCCTTAGCAAAATCTCCGTCACAACAATAAGTAACTTCATTCCAGTCGCTGCTACACCACACGCCATATGACATTGAGATTCCTGGATACACTATGACTCCTTGTGAACTGTCCAAATTGTGCTGCGAGAGATGGTTATTGAGTGACCACATGTAGTGGTTTACTGAAAAAAATCAATTCTTCACAGCAAGGCACTCTTTGTGTTTACATCAACCATTTCTCGGATGTTCAAAGGTTTGCTGACAAGCTTCTGTCTTCTCGAGACATCCCTTCAAGCCTTATATTCCTTGTTAACGTAGGCAAAGATGGCGGTAATGTTTACATGGGGAGCGATTTCCAACCTGGTGTTCACTGGACCATTTCCTTTGTAGAGAGAGATGAAAAAAATGTCCTTTATGGTGACCCCTTAGGATGGGCAATGCCAAACGACCTCATGGAGAAAGTAAAACTGTTTGTCGCATATATATGGTCCACCAATGTACAAGATTTACATCGTCCGCTATTTTCATGATCCACCTGGTACAAGTGAAAGTGGTCACCATTGCAAGTCTGGTTATTCGACACTTAACCCTCTACAAAGAGATTCCAGCATTTGTGGTGTGGTGTCGCTTTTGATGGCAGGCGTGGCCTCAACTAACAAACTGTGAGCCGTTCTGAGAGCTTCGTGGCGCCCCAGTTTTTTATTACAACAAGTGTTGTGGGCCGGGACCTACAATTTATAGTCCTTATCCGAGAAGACTAGAACCATTTGTAGCACTTTTTCCCTTGTTATTTAAAGACCCCAAGTGTTGGTCCGACCAGGGTTTGAATCTGCAACCTCCCGCACAGCAGTCCGGTGCTCAATCAACTGAGCTGACCGGTCGGCGGTAATCTGATAATATATACAATGGCATTGGGATATTTACGAGTCATGAGCGCCTAAAATTATCATTATCGTGCATTATAATAACAGAACTTAGATTAGAAAAAAATTATCCCCTGCTTCCCCTCCCACTCACCCGGAGACAACATCAACCACCAGTGAATCTGTTTGGGCATCTTTATTGAATAAACGAGAGGACCTGAGGCCTCGAGAGGAGACCCCAAACCAAGGAAGAGGCCCAAACAAGATTCACAAAGGGAAGATGAAGAGGGAGAGGAGAAGGAACGAGGGGAAAGCGAAATATATTGGAGGTGACTGAAGTACGGTACGGCGATGGTCCAGATTTTGGAAGAGATGGGCTATACCTGGTAGGAGAGGCTGAGAAAGCTGACTCCTCTAAAGCAGCTAAGCGGTTAGAGCCGACAACCACAAAGAGAGAACGCTCTTTTCTCGATGACGACGAAGGCGAGGACGACAAGATAGGTAGTGATCAGGTGGTGTCTCGGGTAGAAATACTGATAAAGTTTCTCGTGTAACATTTTTGGAGAAAAAAAGGAGTGATGAAATATATTGGAGGTGACTGAAGTACGGTAAATCATGAAATATATAAAGAAAGGTATGAATCCGAATATTGACAAAGTGAAATTGGTAAACGGAAACGAAACTATAACGACTGAATGTGCTAAGTCACAACGTGAGATAGCACAAGTCTGTCTGCGAAAGGCAGAGTCACATTCATAAAACTATTAGGGTAACTGTGAAAACATTGAACTGAACTACAGCGATTGAATGTGCTGAGTCACAACGTGAGATAGCACAAGTCTGTCTGCCAAAGGCAGTGTCAAATAAAGCATGTAGGCGTCAGATCGCCAATCCCCTTGGACTTTGATGAGCTCGGAGGGAATCCCGCATTGAAAGGCGAAGGTGGCACCCCCGCGACGAAGGCTGTGACCAGAGAAGTCATGTGGATCGAGAGAAACCAGAGAAGCCAAATGCTTGATACTATTGTTTAAGGACGTTGCGGTAATGCAGTTGTGCTGGTGTAAAGCGGTAGTGTAAGTGAAGAGAGGGTAGCTAGCCGGTGCTGAAACTGAGTGAAGCAAGGAGCGTAGGGTGGCTGTGGGGCAAAGGGGGGATCCTGGAATACTAGGAACTGGTACCACGAGAGCAGTGTTTCCGGCCTGGCGTGTTTTGGTGCGGGTAACTGTGAGAAGGGCGCCTGAGTTTGCGAAAGTGGTGCTGCCCCTGGACAAAACCCGATGAGATGAAAACTTGTCAAAAGACCGAGGCACGAGGTTGGCGGTTCTGAAGAAGGAGAAGAAACCCACAAGCAAGGCGCACCACACGGCAAGATGGGCAGAGTCACGAAGATTAAGATGACGATAAAATTGAAGTCAAATGGCCGGTGCGAGAGGAGCTTTGTGATGCGGAAGGTGAATCATGGACTTCTCCAAGCCTTTTTGAGTAAGCTTGACATGGATATCGTCAACGCTGAGATGTGACATGGCGAATGGTCTGGCGATGTGCTGCTCGTAGCGCTGTTTGGCGGTCTTGATAGAGAGGGCAGGTCATAAACGAACCCAGTGGGAAGCAGAGGAACTCTAGTTTTACGTTTTCCGGCGGCTTCAGCCATAGTGAAAGGACTAAAAGGCGAAATGCACTCGAGAGTGAACAAACGATGCTTGAGCGAGCGAACGAAAACAGCAAAGATATCAAATGACAACTAGTGACGACAAGAACTAGGCGACAAGTAGTGAGGGCCTGGGTCTAATTAAGTAATTCCAAAGGAATATTAACTTAAATGAAGCAGGATAAAATTAGACAGCCATTTGTTACTCAATTTTACGTCCACTCTATTAATTGCCACTTTTTACTCCCTTAATCGTCTTAATTTTCTTGTTTTTGTTTGTTTGATTTACAGATATCCGTCAATCACAGAACAGTCAGAAGTTAAGGAAGATAGCCTGTTCGCATTGCTCTGACACGTTCTCAAAGCCGTTCAATCTGAGACGTCACATTGATCGTGTCCATTGCAATGTGAAGGAGACGCCGTTGATCGCAGATCTTAATTCAGGACAGTGCAGTTGCCAGATGTGCCTTTTCAAGTGCCATCTTATCGCTGACCTTCGAAAACATCTCAGCGAGGAACACAATGTAATGTTTCGCATGGAAGACATTACTTTTAACAACTATCCAGGTAAGGGAACTAAGCGAGTCAATTTTACTTGGACGTTTATTACTACCAAACTCCAATACCTGTAGCATTAGAATCAGATGATATGACAACACATTTAGAGGCTTAATGCTTCTCCAGTAATAAATTTATGTACTTCATTGAAAACATATTATATTTTTATGTTATGCATTGTTTATTACTGCCATCATTGTTAATCATTTATCAGTAAAAGTGCCCTGGCTTGTAAACCTTTTTTTTTTACTTTAAGAATTTCAGCAATGTGTTTTTTTTCCCTTTGCTGTACTAACTCCGCTTACTTTTACATTGCAAAAGCTTTCTAATTACAACATATGTAGCCAATACTGAAGAAAGTGTAGTCAACTTGGAATTTAAGGGCCAGTGCCAGTCCATTTATCATTTATCAGTAAAAGTGCCCTGGCTTGTAAACCTTTTTTGTTTTACTTTAAGAATTTCCGCAATGGAAAGTGCGACTAGAAGAAACTGAGGATTGTTCTTTCGTAAAGTCAACTGGCGACAAACAGATAGCCAACGAAGACGTGAAAGTGCAGTATTTTCAATGTAATCGTTCTGGCACCGCTCGTACAGCAAACAAGCCTGTCAAACGCAAGGAAAAATCTCAAGGTGTGTTTTTTTCCCCTTTGCTGTACTAACTCCGCTTACTTTTACATTGCAAAAGCTTTCTAATTACAACATATGTAGCCAACTTGGAATTTAAGGGCCAGTGCCAGTCCATGCCACTTGAGAGGTTATAACGCACACTTATCAGTGGTCCTCGTAAGAGGGGGCCACGTAGTGAAAAAATAGGGGAAGGGAGGATTAAAACTTTTTCATAAATAAGGCATTGGGGTGGGGCGGCCGGGCCCCCAGGGTCCCCCCTTAGATCCACCACTGCATATACATGAAAAGGGAATTTTAACTATTATTAAGCAATTGCACTGCTCAAAATTAACTTAAATTGTTTGCTTAAAGAAATTGTAACAGTCAGAAGACAAGCTTGATCCATTTAACAACAACAACATGTATTTGTACTCTTGCCTTGCAAATTACAAATCATGATAATTTAAATAAGAGTACAGGCTGCCTAGAATAATAACTATTCTTGACTACTTACGCGGGATAGACCGCGTTGAGGTTTAGGCAGATCTGTTAAACAGTCTACAAGCAGTGTAATTATAGTCTGCAGCACACTGATTCGATGACTTTTCTGTTACAAGTAGACCTTTTATTTATAAGCCAGATGTCTCAAGTTGGATTTTGTCTCACATTAAGTACGCGTGCCAAAAAATAATAAGATCAGAAAAACAAAAGCCGTTAGAACGCAGTCACCATACCCACGAAACAATGTGTTTACACTAAAAAGTGTTAGATGACAGAAATTCCGTTGTTTTAATTATATTTAGTGCTTCACAATAGAGTGGCTTTATTTAAACCGTGAAATAAAATATAATAGTCAGTGTAAACAAAGTCAAATAAAAAGAAATGAATACAATGGAATGAGGGTGTACTCAGTAATGTGCATTATACAATAATCTCTGCGTGTATAATATATTTCTGGTGGTGCAAAACAAAAACAATTATAACAATCATGAGTATTACTTTTTTATTCAAATGCTAAGTAATTTGCGCTTCCTTCTATTGCTTAAAGAAGCGCAGCAATGAACTACGATGGGTAGGAATGCACGTCGGTTTCTCCATGTTCCAGATAAACAACGATATGTTTTAAAAAAAAAAACGATAGCGTGCTCGACCTTTACCCGACAACGGCGCTGCTCTTCGTTGATTTTCTGTAGCCTTGGATTTCCTCTTACTTGGTTTCTTAGTTTTGGCCTTACGAGAATAGGATGGGGTGGATAGCCCAAATCAGCCAAAATGTGGCAACCATCTGGTAGCTCTAGGTTACAACGAGGACCAATAGTTGGCATCATGTTGAACCCATTTATATCATTTAAGTGTCCTGGAAATCTAGAAAGAAATAAAGAGAAAGTGGTTTAGTTGTAAACAAATAATGCCTGCATGGTTTCAACATTCCAATATGTAATACTCGATAAATTTTAAATCATGATTTTATGGAATCTGAGACGGAAAGTTGGCAAAAAACTGATAGATCCCCATGACATAGGTATATGTGTAGGTCATGAAAGGAAGAAACTCCCCGCTATATGGGAGCCAGATATCAGTTGACTTACGCAGATGAACAATGAGCTATCATCCCATCGGGCGTCACTATAATGTGGCTTGACAGGAAATGTTTTTTATGTCACCTCGATAAAAATCTGCTTGCCTACGAGAAGGCCGCCATATTGTATGGGTCGTAGCGTCAACGACTCCCACACAGGACGGAAACGTTCTCCAGTGTCCACACCAACCTTCCCATTCTGCCAATGTAGGCCATCGCACTTCGTTTGAGAAATTCTCAAGAAGAAGAGGAACTATCGCTTTTAGACCTTTTATTGTTTTGCTTGCATAGGAAACGTCTATGCTGAACATGCTAGCAAAAGTTTGCAGCCTCGGGTATCGCCTTAGCCATATAAACACCAGTAACAGCAAGTTTCTTATGTTCAACCTTTGCACCCTAATTCTACAGCGAGCTCTGTTGCGGCGGTTCGTCTGGCCTTGTTGAATAATTCGCTGAGCTTCGCTGCTTCATTGCTACCACAATCTCTTGAAATGTATCTAGTGTTTCACCAGTGAGGTACCAAAATTTTATTGGAAACCGAGCAATATATTTGTAGTAGTCTCGACCGCAGTTTGGTTCTGAAATGCCAATAAGATCAAGTCGTTCTAGGACACAAGAGAGTGCGCTGTTGTCCAAAATACGTAGTGTGCACATCAAAGTGAAGATACTTTGGGTGAAGATATTCCAAGGGTAAAATGGGAAGTCGTTGTTTGCGGAAGCAATCTTTAAAAAGTTGAGAATGATATAGAAAGCGTGGACGAAAAATGCCGGAAATATTGGAGGTCCCATCTTTTCAGTATTCTTTGTTTGCACGTTGTGTCATGGCCATATATGTTGGTGCCTTATAACAAAGCAAACATAGAAAGCGTTGGTATCCAACAGCCATGTGTCAGCCTACCAATTGCAACTTTGACAACAACCATAAAACTGATCATGATAGTGCATGCATGACAAAAATGTATTTCTCGACATGATGTTTTTTATTGTTTTAGAAAATAGCTTCACCCGCGTGCCTCTCGGTTTATGTGTTAAATTGCTGTTTGTTCAAATTGTTTTTTTTTTTGTAAAGCGTTGGTGTGATAGTTAGCAATTGGGTGAGGTCGACGACTGTCACTGCCTTTCCAGCGGCACGTGTGGAAATTGCAAAGCAAAATAAGGCATTTGTCTTGAGTGTGAAAAACAGGCGCAAAAGTATTTTCAATTTTCACATCTTTTCTGTATAAATAAAACCTGAAAAACGTTGAAGTTGTCTTTTGTAAGGAATTAAGAACAGTCGATATAATGGCAGAGAACAGGAACATATTCCTTGAAGCAGCATTTGCGGGTAGGCCAGTCCACAACCCTGATGAGGACGAAATTGAAAAAGCAGAAAGGATGTTCTTCACTAAGAAGAAAGAAAAGCCAGCAACCTCCAGTTCAAAGACGAAGAAAAATGTTGAACTTGAACTCCAAGTGGTCAGAGAGGCTATGCGCAACGTTGGTCGTCTGCCGAATCGAGTACTTCGATATATCGAAATGATGGCGAACAAGCTAGGACCGGTTGAAAAAGCATATTATGTGACGATTGGTACCGATGAAGGACCAACACGAGAGGCGGCAAGGAGGCGAATAAGTCGCAAAATAAAACAAGCGTAAGTACTGCCAGTGTTTCATTTATCATTTAATAGAATATATGATATCATTCTAAGCATTGACATGACATTGTTTTATCAACTGTTCTTATATTATCTCAGTTGTGAAGATGACTGTCAGTGCAATACAGTAGGTCCTTCCCATGCACAAAGAGTTTGTCCTATCTCATTTGTAGCTTTCGTCGCGACGTTATCATAGCTTCTTTACCAAAATTTAACCGCTCTTTCATTTGTTCTTGTTTTGCGAAAGTTCAACGAGCAGCACCAAAACTGGTGAAAAGTCACGAGCCAAGCGGGCTGATGCGCAGGTTGATGAAGTGTACCGCAGTAGCGCCAGCAGTGAAGAAGAGAACATCGAGAATAACACATTTTATAATGAAATTGATTATCTCGGCGATGGGCTATACCTGGTAGGAGAGGCTGAGAAAGCTGACTCCCCTAAAGCAGCTAAGAACTAAGAGCCGACAACCACAAAGAGAGAACGCTCTTTTCTCGATGACGACGAGGACGAGGACGACAAGATAGGTAGTGATAAGGTGGTGTCTCGGGTAGAAATACTGATAAAGTTTCTCGTGTAACATTTTTGGAGAAAAAAAGGAGTGATGTTTTTTTTTTAATTGAGACACTAGCACATACACATCAGTATAACCAATTTTTTATTTTAATTTTTATCGTTATGAAATATACGAACTACTCTGATTTATTAGCTTATTTTTCATTTCTCATGGCAGTGAAAAAAGAAAAGAAAAAGACTAAAAGACTAAAAACGACAAAATTGATGAACTCCTGGCGATGATGCCGACGATGACGGAGGCAGTAAATAAGGCAGCCAAAGCTCACGAAAAAGCTGTTAAAAAGTGGCAAAATATCTCGTCTTCTGATTCAAATTAGTAATATGAAAATACATTTTCATTATCAAAAATATCCCAGTAAATTCGTGTAAATACCGTAGTTTTTGTAAATCTTTTTTTTCATATTTTTCATAATGTTTGTAATTGGCTGTGCACACTTAGTATTAAAACTTATAAACGGAAAATTGCTATCAGAACATAAGTATTTTCACTAAGTTTATTAATAGCTAAAACAAAATATATACTTTTTATGATATTAACAGTGTCTATTGTCTTTTGTTGAATGAGCCTGCACTGCGAGCTTAAATCATTTCTGATTAAACCATCTAGTTTATCATCGGCATAATCTACTTCAGCTGGCTATGTAGTGAAATTCCAAATTAGTAACGAAGGTAAAAAGGGAAAATATATTGCGCGTTGAGGCCAATTGCCTGTTTTCTATTTTCTCAGCGATCGCTGAATGCTAATTGGCGAAACTCGCAATGATCAAATGGAAATAGGGCTTTAAGCCTGGTTTCTATATAATCGCTACGATCGACGTTGCTGCGATTCTTGCGATCATATGGAAACTAAAACGTTGCGATTGCAGAGATAGAAAAATTTCTATCTCTGCGATCGCAATCGCAACGATCGCAACGTTTTGGTTTCCATATGATCGCAAGGGTCGCAAGAATCGCAGCGATCGTCGATCATAACAATCGTTGCGATTATATGGAAACCAGACCCCCCAGTTTAGGAGCAGCAGAAACAATGGATCATAAATAGGACAAAAACTATTGGTCAAAATCTCACACTTTGGTAGATTTGTTGCGCGTGTCTGCATAACAATAGATGTTAAAAATCTGAGACAAAATCCAACTTGAGACATCTGGCTTATAAATAAAAGGTCTATTCGAGTAAAGTACAAAATGTGTGTTTCCCATGCACCTACCTGTAAATAAAATGTTTTATTCTTTGTTAGGATCGACAAAAATTGCATCTAATTGCAACAGCAACTATGACAGCAAAACTGCTTCAAAGTGGTGAAGTTAATGTCAGCATCTGCCACACCCATTATGGACATGAAAAATCATTGGAGCACTTGCGTATTTCAAGAACACAACGGGATTTGATTGCTGCCAAACTCCAGCAAGGTATCTCCTGGGAAAGGATTCTAGAAGACATCAGGGAAACTGTCAGCGCCAACTTCAACCGAGAGCATTTAATAGAAAAGTAGGACATTGCCAATATCGAGAGCGCTTTTGGACTGCGTAAAGTGCAGCGCCATGCCAATGACCAACAAAGTACATTGGCATGGATTAATAAATGGGAAGAGTGCAAAGAAAGTGAAAGTCCCGTTTTGTTTTACAAAATGCAGGGCAGTGAAGCTGAAGAAGATTTCTTCATGGTGGTGCAAAGTCCTTTTCAGCGCGGATGCTTTTGAAATTTGGCCCCAAGGGAATATGCTGTGACAGCACTCACGGTACCAATGCATACGACTTTCTTTTAACGACCATTCATGTGATTGATGAATTCGGTCAATGAATTTGGTCAAGGAATTCCCGTGGCATGGTGTTTATCAAACCACGAAGACTTTACCTCCATGGTAATCTTCTTCCCAGAAATTATGAAGAGATGCAGGATTATTGAAAGTCAATATTTTATGAGTGACATGGCAAATCAATTTTATAACGCGTGGGTTGCCGTCATGGACTTGTGCACAAGACCAAAGAAACTCATCTGTACGCGGCACGTAGACAAGACATGGAGAGAGGAACTACAAAAGAAGGTGGCTGAATTTCAACTGGAGGCTGAAATTTACAAGATGATCAGAACCTGCCTCGAACAAACAAGTGAAAACCTTTTTGACGACTGCCTAAGCGGCCTTTTGAATAGATTGGAATGCGATCCACGAACTCAAAATTTCCATGCGTATTTTGTAAAAGAGTGGGTAACCAAGAAGACACAATGGGCATTCTGCTTTAGGCTGCAAACCATATTTAACACAAACATGTTCTCAGAAGCCTTTCATTGTGTTTTCAAAAGGATTTACCTGGGTAGAAAGATGAACAGACGAGTTGATGTCTGCCTCGTTAATTTGGTCAAGTTTTCACGAGACAAGGCGTTTGAATGTGCCATTAAACTGACAAAGGGAAAGATAACATTTAGAATATCTACCATTGCGATACGACACAAAGACAGCCTTAAAATACCCGATGAAGCAGTACAAAGTCAAGAGAATGAGCCAGGCAAGTGGTCTGTTCTATCGCAGAATGGTCAACAGAAGCACAAGGTCATCATGGTATCTCCTTCCTGTACGGAGGAACATGTATGCAAGATGGTTTGTCCTGACTGCAAAGTATGCGCGCACATGCTTGAATGCAACTGCCCAGACTGGCTTATAGTGGCCACAATCTGCAAGCACATACATGTGGTCTGACGCCTTGTGTCGTCGTCTAGTCCTCAGCTTCAAGAAGAGCACAACGATAAACCCACCAATGCAGAAGAACTAGAGTCTCTGAGTTCTTACGTCAAGAGTCTGTCACGTTCGGATCCTTGCCTAATTAAGGACGTTCGCGCTAATTGTTTCTGTGCAGCTTTTCTGCGCAGGTATTTACGCGTGATGCAAAATGTCACGCACACGTCAGAACATAAAGAAACATGGCATCGGAGACGACCAAGAGGCAATGTGAAAAAACTTTACCAGAAATAAAAGTGGGAAATTTGTTAAGAATGGCGAGCTAAAACGAAGAAAAGTTTGTGCCAAGAGGCTTACAGTTCCATGGCCAAAAAATGGTGAAAGCGAAAATAAAAAAGTAAACACAAATTCTGACAAAAGCAAAGTGATGTGGGACGAGGGACGAAGAGTGGTGGAGTTGGGGATTTTGGCTGAAGGTCTTCAGGCCTGCAGTGACTGTGAACAACCGCTACAGTTGGCAAACATTGTTAACGAAAAACGATATGGGCTGGCAAGCCTCTTAAATATCCAGTGCAGTTGTGGCCAACTGAATTCCGTGTACACCGGCAAGTCACATCGATCAGCTGTTTCACGCAGAAGAGTTTGCAGGATAAAAATTCAAGCAATAGATCAGAGCAATTAAAAAAGAGTTGATATTCGATTCGTTAATCATTTCGCCGGGTCAGTCCTTAAAAACATGTTGCATCATGGGAACATGTTTAACCGTTGGTGTGAAAAAATAATGGGGCTTCTAGAGTTCTTGACTGTTTTAGAACAAGGGACTTGGGTTTTCCTGGGGGCACTACTGGAATCGACTGTTGCATTAGGACTGAGTGGAGTCCAATTCAGTCTGTAATCATACGGGGGATTAAACAAAATCGGATGACCGCGTAACTGGAGTCCGATTTGTTTAATTAGGAGTATGATTACAGACAGAATAGGCCCTTAGTTTTCAATTTTTTTTTTCCGCCATCTTGTAGCGGGGATGCAAACTTGGAGCGAAATACAGTGTTTGTATGGGGAAAACCGGGAATCTGATGTCAAAAATTAAGCTTAAATAAATTTTCAATTTCTTAAAAATCTTTCCCAGGCAAAAGTTTGTTTTGAAATGCCCTGTCCTATTCATGATTGCTGCAAGCAAGACTTCCCAGGTTTAAAAGAAATTAAGTTCTTATGTCAAACAATAATTCAAACCATATTTTCCTTCGTTGTACTTTCCCAGTGTTTCTGTAACTTACTGCACAAAATTGTTACTAAAATTATGCTGATTTTATTAACTTAAGCTTAACTATTTTGCATAAATGGGTAAGTAACCATGTAGTAACTAACTGTAACTATATTTTACTTTCAATACAGGTCATTTTTTATCACCAACAAAACGCTTGGCAGCCAGCTGGGCATAATAAATGCTCTTAATTTCAATGCTCTCTGGATTGCACAAACTAAGGAGCCATTCCTTCCCCAATATATCTACAAATTATGTAGAAATTATATGAAGCAACCCCCAGCTGAGAGGAAAAAGTTTTTTCCTGTAAAGGTACAATGATAATGCATTGTTTTCTTCATTTGTGTCGTTAAATATTTTATCTGGCCAATAACATTCACTTTTGCTTTGGTAGATTTCATCTGGGTCCATAATTAACGAGAAAATTCAATAATACCAGGGCTCACAAGCTAAAACAACGGAGTCACATCATGCTATCATGCTACGATGCAACCCAGGCGGAATCGTAGAGTGAGCGGACAAGATCATAAATTTCCATCCGCTCCCGGAACCATTTAAATTGCAAGATTCGCAGAATTCCGCCCGCTCGCGCTCTGAGAAAAAATAAAGTTCGTTATTATTATAGAACAACTTCGAGCGCTTGTAAAATCACTAATTTTTACCCGAGAAGTCTCTAACTTTGGAATTGTGTATTTCAAGCGATAAATTTTATAACTATATATGCAAAAATGTTTTTTACTTCATAGGCACTTTGAGAAGTGGTTAATGATAGAAAAATGAGGATGCGGATGGAGGTGGATGAAGGTGAATGAAGGTGAATGAAGGTAAATGTAGGTGGATGAAGGCAGATGAAGGTGGATGAAGGTGGATGAAGGTGAATAAGGGTGAATCAAAGTGGATGAAGGTGAATGAAAGTGGATGAAGGTGAATCAAAGTGGATGAAGGTGAATCAAAGTGGATGAAGGTGAATGAAAGTGGATGAAGGTAAATGAAGGTGGATGAAGGTGAATGAAAGTGGATGAAGGTAAATGAAGGTGGATAAGGGTGAATGAAGGTGAATGAAGGTGGATGAAGGTGGATGAAGTTGGATAAATGTGAATGAAGGTGGATGAAGGTGAATGAATGTGAATGAAGGTGGATGAAGTTGGAAGCGGTTTACTTAAAAAAGGCTCGGAGCCATTCCTGCAATTAATGGATTCTCGGACAGTTCTTGGCCGCCATTTTGCGTGCGGATACATTGTGAACACAGTATGCGAAGGGCTTGGATTCTGGTTCCCAGTGTCTTACCAAAATCAAGATGGCATCTTGTCGTGGCTCAAGATGGAATTTGATGACGTTACATTTGTGTACACAGAAGATCGTATTTCAGCGGGATTTTCAACGTGGTTTTACAGAACGTTTCTGGAACGTCGAACAAGCTTAATATTTTTGACTGTCGATTTTACCCTCATCGAAAGGTAACTTAAGCTTAACTAATCCAATTTTGTGCTTCTTTGTTTTTAATTAAGGTTTTTATATAAGCTGAATTCAGCAAGACTAATGGCTTCTAAGCTTTCTACAAATCCTACTCAAAATTTAACCGCTTGAAATGTGATTTTGGAAACATTTCACTTGTCAAAGTAGTGTTGGAAGAACCAAATATTTAGCCTATACCCTTTTTTAAGTTGTTGAATACATATTACGTTCGAGACTACGAGGTCAATTGCATGATCATGAATATTTTCAAGAGCTTCAGTACCATTTGTCAGAATGGATCGATCGAGTCACTCTTGTGCTAAGTATATATATATATATAGAGAGATAGTGGCTATATTATACGTAGTTCTGAAGTTGATGTGAAAGAGTTATCTTCCATTAAGCTTATATTTATTCTCATATAAATGCAACCATGTGAAATTTGTTCTTTAAGAGGTCAAAATGGCAGCAAATTATGGTGTAATTGCCTGGAAGATACAAGGCGGAGAGCCACTCTGCCCTGAAGAAGTGGAAGTCTGTACATTGAATAAACTTATGATTGAGAAGGCCAGCATCCCTAGACCTGGAATAAACGTGAGCCTCCAATTTAAACAGACTCTCTGGGAGGGAACAATGTCTGTTCATAGTAAGAATAATGTTTAACATCTTACTGTTACAGTGTATGCTAGATTCAAAACATCGAAGGGTGTTCAGAAATTTCATATCCTCTCTTTGCCGCCAATGCAGCCTAACTAACCAGATAGTCAACATGGCCAGCAATTTGTTGCAATGTGAACCTGTGGAAGAATCAAAGGCTGTTGCTGTTCAGCTGCAGTTTAGAATAATAAATTATTATTTTTAAACCCATAGGGATTTTAGATTGCTGGTCATCTAAACAAATTTGTATCAGAAGTTCTGTAGTTTGCAATCAAAAGTCTATGCTCTTAAATAAATAAAAAAAAAACACCAAAACTCTCACAGTGCTGTTTTATTGTTTATAGCTTCAAGAAAATTAATTTTCAAGAACAATGCAAAGTGTTGAGAATAATTTTGTTAAATTAAAGCCTTAGTATTTCATTCAACTGTCCTAACCATTATTAATAAATTATAAAACTTTTGCTGCAGTTAGGCAATGAGTTACTCGTGTCAGAAATGCAAAAAAACTGGGGGAGGTCACCGACTTCGTTTCGGTAATACGATATCTGAATGGTGACCCTAATTTCGAAAAATTAGCCTTCCATATTCGATATGTCCCCAACGTCTGTTTGTCTAAACATATTGTTAATGAATCTCTAAAATGCAATTTTCTGTGCCAAATTTTGTATGAGTGGGTCTATCAAGCAAATTAATTCAACTGGTAACGTTCTCTTGAGGAAATCTAATCTGTAAATGACAGCATTTGCAAACTTCCTACATTGAGTTTTTGTTCGTTTTTTCACAATCTGTCGCGGATTGGCAAAAAAAATTATCTATCAAAAAAAAAAATTGGGGGTCACCGACCATCCAAGCAAATTAAATCTAAGCAAAGTTAACGCAACGGCTACCAGCTCTTCATGTGCTTAGAATTCTTCTCTTGCGCGCGCGCTCGTGCATGACGTAGCATGGCGTTGCGACATGAATTGCGTGCGCAGTAAGGATGCGCATAAACAATTAGCGCGAACGTCTTTAGAGAAGCTGAAACGCCTCTGCCAACCGCAACAACACATACAGATAAGGCCCGCTCAAGAAAAAAGAAGTGGTTTGGAGACGATTTTATTGATGAAGACAACCAAGGTTAGCAAGAAAACATTTAATTCTGTCCAGCTCGTTCAAGAGTGGGGCATTATCTCATGCTACAATGGATACTGCTATAGTTACTGGGGTCAGATATGATATTGGTGATATTAGATGCGGAAAGCATTTACCCAATTTACAAACTGTTATCCTGGCAGGTCTCAGGATGGGAAAATCCCCCTCCCCTTATTTTTTTTAGAAAATTACTTGCTCATTCTTTGGGATAATGAGAATTAATGGCAGCCTTTTTTAATAAGGTAAAAACATGTTACAGTTTTCAATAATAATAATAATAATAATAATAATAATAATATATTTATGCAGGATAACCCTTCAGTACTATAGCACTGTTATCAGCGGGGTCCTGCTAACTGAAAAGATAGGCATAAAGGGAAATCATGTACTAAGTTACAAACTAAAATAAAAAACTCTAGTTAAAAAACATTAAAAACTAAAAACCCTACATGTAAAAATCCTTTAGCATTAGAAACTAAATAAGAAAACTCTCGTTAAAAATATTAAAAACTCAATAAAACCTCACAAGTAAAAATCGTCTAGTGTTTTCCTAAATAATATTCTAGAATTAATGTTTCTTAAACTAAAAGGTAGCAAATTAAAAATCGATGCACCCAAAAAATAAAAACTACAGCGTGTGAAATTTTACTGTTTTTCCGTTGTTTCTAGTGTTTTTATTGTGATTTAATTGTTGGAAGTAATTTTTAAACGGAGAACAGACAGTTCCTTGGAGGCAGTCAAAAGACAAGAGTCACTCTCTTAATTAAAAGTTGCTGATTGATGAAAATCGAAGATCACAGTTTTGCAGACTGGATTTCAGGGAAATAATTTTGAGGCTTCTGCAGTTCTCATTGCAGCGGATCGTGCATTTAAGGGTCTCTGCCCATTCAAGACTGTTATGGCCACAATATGTCGATACTGGCATAATCAAAGAAACAGATGTTGCAGCATTGCAACAATAATATTGTTAAAAACGTTGGTTATACGTTTTGAAATGATTGGTAAAATTTAATAAATTTATTGCACTAAATTTATAATTAACATTGCATGATGCAATATGTCTTTTAAGTGTCGTACAAGGCTGCAACACTCAGTTCTAGAATTAAGCTGCAATGTAAAGATATACAAAGCATGGTCAAATCTAACACTGCCTTAACCCCAATGCATGTCATATTTGAACAGGAGTATCAAATGGACAAGAGAAAGGTGCTTCTAACAGAAAAGGCAAACAAGCAGCAGGGAAGAAAGGCACTGCTTCTTCTGCTGCTAACAAAGAAAAGCAAAAAGAAAAAAGGAAAGAGGAGCAGCAGCGACAGAGAAATGTTCTTTCTGAACAGAATTCACGCCTCTTAACAAGAATGATAGTCGTAGATGACAATGTTGTGGACAAGGACCAAGATGAGAATTTTAACACTGACCTTGTCGGGGATTGCATGGACATTTCAAAAGCTGCCTGCAAATAGATCTGCTACAGTTCCTCCTGTCCTTCCCATTCAATCCCAACAGCGCCATTCACAGCCACAACCATCGCAACACAATACGACACCCAGGGCAGAAGTTTATTTATAATGTACAAACCCAACTGAAATATGCTCAGTTTGATCGCAATATAAGCACTGCAAGTATTAAATAATTTTACTTGAGTAAACTGCAGAAACCTTAAAGTGCAAAAGACAGGTGTAATGGTCAGGCACTTTTATACCAAAACTTCGGGATTATTATAATTTATCGAATATATGTCTTTGACAAACACATTGAGGAGGCTGTTGCAAGGAAGTCGCCAACCGCTTGTACAGCATTCCTGCTCAATTGTTTTTATACCAACAAAGAAATGGCTGGGATGAACTTGACAGGGGCCAATGGGAAACCACACCCTGACAAGGACATAATTGACAGCATTCTTGGTGAGTAAATAGTTACTACAATCCAAACAACTAAATAAAAAAGTAAAAAAGTAAAGTAATTCACTTTTACTTCAGTAATAATAAATTAATTACAGTCAAACCCAGCTTTACAGACACCCGCTCAATACTGACACCCCGTTATTACAGACAGTTTTCTTGGACCTGGTGAAAAGCTTTTACATCCCTTGGGGCCCTGTAAGCTGTATTACTATATACATTGAAGTCACAATCTCTATTCTGGGAGCTGCAGATAATTTTGGATATTTTGTCATGTGTAGTGTGTGGTAGCATAGCTACATACTGAGTTTATTAGCCTTTGGCTTTGACTGATAACACTTACCTCGCCCTTGATAATTCTGGATATCGTGAAAAACCTCATCCAATAAGTGTTTATTATTTTATTTTTTAAGTGCATTAGAGTAATGAATAATTGCAACTGATTAACTTTAAATCAATTAAAACTGAACCATAAACTCTTCTTGATTCTTCCAGCTTTTACCTTGAAAAAAACATGCCACAACTGCAGCTGTCCTGAAGGCTTCCTTGAGGAACAAGTTCGCTGCCAATACATCAAGGGCAAGGAAGGTTGACAATAAATTGACAAACAGTGAAAGTTGAGTTTTCCTTAACTTTGTTGACATTGAATTGACACATATAAGCATACATTGTAATGACTATCAAGGCAGTTTAGGGAGGGTAATGTTTGAAAAAAGGCTTACAATAAATTTTAAAATTAATACTGACAGCGATTTAATTAAGGGTGTTTATATGAGGAAATTAAATGAATGGTGGTGGTAACACAGAGAAATAAAGCATGGGTTCTTGTAATCAAGCAGCTACATGTATTTTGTTATGACCATGATTTAGCAAAGTATTATAGCGGTTACCATTAACACGCGACCCATCGTTCTTCATTCCTGAAGGTCAAACTTGAGTTTGGTGGACGTCAATCAAAGGAAAGCCGTTAACGTTGTTTTTTTACATTCCAACTGGATTCCGAACAATTTCACCAAAAAGAAATAGTAAACATTTTAAAACAACAAATTTCAAACTCAATTATAGTTTTGAATAGAAGACTTCATTCAATGTGATATAAAAACTGGCGCTTTGCGCAGCCGCAGCTTCATGAGTTGTGATCCGCCTACTATTCATCATGCATCACTGAGTTGTAAATTATCACGTGCAGTGAAATTTAAAAGTTTTATTCTAAAAATACGGTTTCTACAAACAGTAGCTTTTCTTTTTGTTTAAACTCGCTTGGAAATAGAGTTTTATTAAATGTTACCTTCTCTCAGCGGGTAAAATTGTCGATTTTTTAGCTGTGTTTGCTTGAAATCCTGTCAGAGTCTAAAATAATTTTAACGGTTTTTCTTTGATTGACGTCCACTAAAACTCAACTTTATCTGACTGTTTTGAAGGCGGTGGGTCGCGTGTTAATGGTAACCGCTGTAATGCAAAGCTGTCATCATGTGTAAACTAAAAGCCGTTACCACAAAACCCATTGCACCAATGTGTCATGTTCTTAATATCATTGGCTCTCAAACAGGTTTTAGATAAAACATGAGAGTTAATCCAACATTATTTTGCACTTTTCTAGATTTTTATGGAGATTTTCGTTAAGATCTTTTAAGCCTGCTGCTTTTGGTATGATTACATCTACATTTGTCAATTAAGATTTCAAAAATTATGGGCATTTTGGGGGATCACACACAGATTTTGACTAAATTGTGATTAACCAATCCTTAATTACAATTTAACTCAGTAATGCAACGACAATCACTGTACAGTTTAGGGAAAAATGTGAGACAAAATAATGATGTATTTTATATAATGTTAAGACAATATTTGATTTACAAGAAATAAAATTTATTATCAAATACATGTAGGATATGGACATTTTATTAGGATTCAATAATTCTTCAACCA
>JAJLRJ010000014.1:6316516-6479016 GCA_024195265.1 Dendrophyllia cribrosa | reverse complement strand
ATAGGTAGGTGATCGTAGGTAAATAATTAATTTGCCATATTTACATTATTAGACTATGAGCCGACGCAAATGTCGCAAATCGTCATGTAAAACCTGTCATCTAGAAGTAAATTATATATTTATCGCTACAAAAGGTAAAATGGGGATTTGTTGGTATTATAAATATATATTTTTTAGTAGAAAATACGTTGCATATCGACCATATCAATTTATTTCACTGAACTTTGCACTGGACACTCGAGCTCAGATTGGCAAAGGATTAGTCATGGGATATGCATGTGATGTTGTTAGAGTGTTAGGTTACAATCAAGCATTGACAACTTTATGGGTCCTTTATGACACAAGAGAACTTAATAACTATTGTCAACAAAAGGAGTATTATCCTTTGGGCGCTAGTTACTTGAATGTAAATAATAAGGGAAAATAAATCTGAACTTATAAAACCTCACCAAAGGCCTTACAATACAATAAATAATATTTTGTAATACAGTCGAAATTTTGGCATAACATTTGTGACATTTGTGCCTCAGAGACACTCGATGGTACAGTGCTCTATTGATCTCTATTCAATCACAATTATCAATTATCTTTGATGGTTTTCTTGATTTGTATTTATTTCAGTGAAGATATTTGAGGTTGAAATAACCAATGTTCATGAAGTACTCTTGAGACAAACAAACATTACCAGCAGTGATCAGGCATGCTCAAGTAAAGGCATTAACGAATCAGTGAATCCTGCAACAGTTGAGTCAGTTGATGCACGCAGTGTGAAGACTGTCAAGACTGCGAAGAAAAAGCCTGGTCGCCTTATGACGACGCACAGGAAGGAGGATGAAGATTTGTTTACAGCTTTGCGCAACAACCCAGAAGGAAATAATGTAGAACGAAAAGAATGGCAGGTTACAAAGTGGAACAAGTTCAAATCAGGTTAGTTCATGCCTGATTAAGTCATAGAGGGCCATAGCCAGAGGGAAAGAGGGGGAAAAGAGGGGGGCAGTCCCCCCCCCCCTCACCCCTACCCCTGTCAAAGTCGGAATTTTAGTGTAGACAGATACAGCTGTGACATATTATGTTTTCTGGATTATCTTGTGTGTTAATTTGGACAACAGTTTTTGGAGCATTACATATTATATTACATATGGCGTGAGATTTATGAAATATTATATAATCATATCCTATGAGATGTCACAATATTACATGATTGCATTGAGCAAGTTCATTCTTTCTTATTCTTGTAGACATGCATGACAAGTTTGGGGCTACAGCTTTGAGCGAAAGATGGATACAGTGTGTATACCAGAAGAGAATTATGCTGAACAAACTTCGTGCATTAAAGTACTTTGAAGCAAGTAAGTCATTTAGATCTCCTTTGTTATTCTCTGTAACAAATAAAATAAAATAAATAACTTTATTTGAGTGCCAGCTTATCTAGCTTTATGTAAGCTAATTGGGGGCACTATAAACAAATAAACTCAAACAAACTGAATTAAAAACCCAACTCGCGAGGAGACAAACCAGTTGGCTATTTACACGAATAGGTGGTCGGCCCAGTGGGGGAATCGAACTCAGACCCTCTGGATTGCAAACCTGGCACCTTATCCACTCGACTATTTGCTCGCATCCAGTGTAGAGATGCTACACTGGATGCATGTATTACATTCTTGAAGATCTCGACTTATATGTTTTATTTTTTAATCAACAAAATAGACAAGGCAACCTTGAGGCCGAATGTGCATGATTCAATGACACAGAATATATACACATCATCATTGTGTTTGTTAGGGTATGGTTTATGGGAGGGTTAGAAATCAAAGGAGAGAGTGAACAGGATTATGATCAATTATATGGAAATGGCAGTTACCCCTTGTCAACCAATTAAAGTGCCTATCACCCCTAGAAAGATATTTTCAGAATCAACTCTATGTACATTGAATAGTTAAATGGTAAAATATTTCTTGTTTTGAACGTCGCGTTTGTGAGTTATAGAGATTTGAATTTACAAAATGCTAATTAGATGACGTCAACCCGGGAATCATTTATTATACAACGACTTGTTTTCACCTCCAAGTAATAATTTTTACGAATCAATTGACTATCCACAGTTTATTAGTAGTATTTATCAAATTAATTATCCTCAAGCTGCAAACTACGCATTGTAAATTGGCATAGAAATAATGGCAAATTCCCGGGTTGACGTCATCTAATTAGCATTTTGTAAATTCAAATCTCTATAACTTACTAACACGACGTTCAAAACAAGAAATATTTTACCATTCAACTATTCAATGTACATAGAGTTGATACTGAAAATAACTTTCTAGGGGTGATAGGCACTTTAATTGATAATGATTCTTCATTTATCCATAGGGCACTGGAAAGAGTGCTCTGAGACAAGAAGAAAAACGTCAAAGAGCACGCAGCCGTGTATAACAGTAACTTTTCAAAAAAAGGCAAAAGATAAGAAAGAGCAGCCCTCTGGTGAATGTCTGACTGATTTGAACAATGACGATAATGATGGCTTCGACTTAGACCATCCTGCTATTGAAATTGACAATGATATGTAAGATATGTAAGATTTGAATTGATCCAGTTATATCATAGAGATGGGCACCTATAAATATTTTTATACCTTGTTATTTAGATGTTAACATGACCAGGAATGCCAGGCCATGCATGGCATTAGAAAAATAATGCTGTCTGATAGGTAGTTAAGAGTATACGAGGACAAGAAGCAATTAAGTCAGAATTGCAATAAAATCATTGCACCAGGGATATTTGCAGACTTTGCAACTTTCTCTACTTTCATTTAATGACTGTCACTGCTATAAGGAAAGGAACAAGATATCCCTGCCCTGGGCGTTCAGTGAAATATAAGGTTGTAAAGTTCATGTTTTCGTTTGAATTACAGACAATATTCTGATGATCTTTGTGATGATGCAGAGTTGGCAGTTCTCACAAACAATGTCAACAATGACGAAATTTCAGAAATTGTGATTGACATTACACCAGAGAGTTCTGATGATAGTTATCCATCATCGTTTGATGATTCCGGAAGCGAAATTGATGACAAAGATGAGTTTGGCATAAGTAAAGATCATTTAGCTAATGAAATTAAGACTGGATTCCAACAAGTGCATGTTGAGAATGTTGACCCAGTTGCTGAGAAACCACAGTCATTTCTCAATTCTGGTATTCTTCCCCAGGAAAGCATGTTTTACATCTTACTTAAAAACGCCGTCAGTTATGTAGATTGGCTTGTAAGGAGAAAAGAAAATCATAGTCTTCAGTTCCAGTGGGACAATGAGGTACTTCAGTTTCTTGAAAGTGTAGAATACCACGGTGGAAGAAAAGTGGTAAATTTATTGAGGGGGCCAGGCCATGATGGAGAAGGCCGATCGAGTGCAGTGTCTGGTTTTGATTGGACAAAATGGAACTGGCCACTCCCGGGAAAAACAACATGCGATAAAATGTACAGCGGATACTCAACAGAGAATGGGATAAATGCTAAATATCTTCAGAGTTTTTTGCAGATATCAAGTGGACCTGACAGCCATATTCTAACTCTTTATGAAGATGAAAACGTGAAGATAATCCCTGTTGCACTTGCTAAAGATGGAATGCAGTTGAAGCCTGGTTTGCTCTATGACAGTAAGCAGAGGAAACTAATCGGAAGCACTCTTGACTTGGATTATGACTTTATCAAACAGGGAGAACCGAACAAAGACACCCTAAAAAAGTCTATGGTTCAAGAAGCGGAAGTCATGTGCTTGACCACTCTTGATGCAAAGTTTGCCCTGCCTGTCGGTGTTAACCATTTGAGCAAAGGACTTACAGCTGCAGATACTTTGGCAATGATAAAGAAAGAAGCACAAGAGATCAATGTTTGCCTAAACCATTTGCAGCACAGCAGAACTGATACTAACAGTGTTCCTACAAATTGTTTCAGTCATTGCACTGACTGTACAGAATTAGAAGCTGTGTGCGATGCATGTAAAGCAAAAGGACACACAGTTATTGAGCCAGCCTTGCGACCCTGTGATGATTGTCTGGAGAAAAAGATGCAATGCATTAAAGCAGCAGTGATCTGTGTCTCTGAAGATTCCGAATCAAGAAATGCCGGTGCACAGAAAGAACTACTGAAAGAAAAAGAAGACCAGTCTGATCCGCGATTGTCCATTATTTCTCCATTTCCAGATGGCGTACACGTTGCAAAGAGAAAGCGGCAAAGTTTCTCAAATTGGTTCCTGTTAGTAAACAAGTACCGCATCAATTTGGTCCAACTTAGAGAACTGCGAAATGATCTACATTCGAAATTGGCGCCGTTACTGCCACTTAGCTCTGTGAGGAATCGGGATCGTCAAGATGTTGATTCCATTATGGAGATTTCCTCTCCATTAGTAACACAGGTTCTTTAAGAAAATGCCAAGACAGTGACACACACTGTAGTACCCGAAAAGTACAGACTAAGAGATGATAACAAAATCGGAGTTTTAAAGGCCCCTATTGGCACCTGTATAGGTCCTTTAGGACATATATTTGTCAGCGATGTCGTCCAGGGAAAGGTTTTTAAGATACGGGCCAATCACTATCCTGCAAATGTGACTGTGGAATTGGATTGTTTGGAACGACCTATAGGAGTGGCTGTATTCAACAATGTACTGTACTGTGCCGAGTCAAAAAGAAACGCAATTGCGTTTAAAGACTTGACAGGCGATACTATTGTCGATGTCGACAAATTAACTGTTGAGAAGCTCACAGGAAAGCTGAAAGATATTGGCGCCTGGAGTGATGATTGCAGACGGAAACCAAAAAAATACCTTCAAGAAAAACTCAGAAAGGCGTTGTCAGCATTAAATAACGCAACTAGAACTGACACAAATCATGTACATCACAGGACACGCGAGGCATGCCTAACGCATATTGAGTTGGACACAGAAATAACGCAGCCAGTGGCTTTGTGCTTTGATATCAACGGACAACTGTATGTTTCCACATTCACCGGTGTTGTCTATGTTATAAAACTTCATTCCAACCTTGTCAGCTTGAAGGGTACAGTAATCTCTTCTGTTCAGCTTAGCTCCAAGCTTCTCTATGGGATAGTATCTTTGAATGGAGCATTGTATGTTTCTGCACATGAAGACGACGGTGGTATATATGCAATTACGTTTGATGATTCCAACGTTGGCTCGATAGAGAAGATAGTCAACAATGGAGGCTCACTCTGCAACAAGGTGCATAGCTTAACCAGCTACAATGACCACTCGTTTGCATTCAGTGACACTGGAGACTCATGTATCAAGGTTTTTAAACCTACAGTTAAGCAATGTTCTGTGTTGGTGGGTGGTGGACGGGGCACACGAGATGGAAGCAAAGCCCAGTTTTCACAGCCAGCAGGCATCTGCTTCGATTATGAGACACTGTTTACTGTGGACACCTCAACAGGTACTCTTCGCATGTCAAGCAGTGTCAGTAGATTGGTAGACTATTTGAAGCATTTGCATCTGTTTGGAGAAACATTTGGACTTCATTCAAAGAAAGGCACCTCCGTCACTGTCAAGATCTCAGAAGCAATTGAGAGACTAGATCGAGTCTATCGCTTTGACAAAGAATGCGTTGATGGGGTCATGGATTTGACAGATACCACAGCTGTAACACAAGGCCCCCAAGGAACGGTTTCATCTGTTGTTATAGAAGATGAGAGAAGAATACTGAAGTCTCTCCGCGATATTAACAATGATATCCTAGATCGCTTTGATCCACGACTCGCTGACAAATTCAACATCAAAAGTGTCCTGACGCTTGTTGTTGAAAATACTTTCTCGGAAATGAGAAGTGGTGCTACTGACATGCCCATGCAACTCAAGTTTGATTATCGATTTAGTAGAGCCATCAAAGAGAGGTTAAAAAGTCAGTGCTATAAACCATTTGCTTACTTCACAGCTCCAAAGTCCTTCTATCCGCACACCTTAACGTCAACGGATTACAAGGACCTTCCTAAGCTACGCCCACCAAAGTCTTGAAAGCTCTCTGCACGACAGGTCAATGAGATGAGAAACTGGAGGGCGATGTATGGTCAGAGTGTCCCCCAGAAAACAGTGCGCAACATGACCACGAAGGACAACCCTGGCACCCTTCCAATCAATCTCTATGCAGCTGACTCTCCCCCTGTCGAGCCATTGGATTTCTCAGCGCTAAGTCAGGTGCCAGCTGTTCCAACGCCACAGAGGGACAGACCAGTAACGTTATATGAGCAAGGCCAGATTGTCTGTGTACGAGGTCACTCAAGTGCCTTGTTCGTTATAGCCTCCCTTCAAGAGGATACACTCGTTGGCGCAGGGTGAGAGCTAAAGTGTACAATAAGGATCCATTTAATGCCATAATTTTCACAGAAGATACAGAGAAATATGTTGAAGTGAACAATATTATGTGCGTTATATACAATTATAAGTCAAGCAATGACATATTAGAACTGGAGGAAGGAGATCTCATCCTCCTTCTTGACCAACTACAAAATACGAACGAACTTGTCACTGTCACGGAGGCAGCTGAGTTGTCTGCTGAAACGGAAACCACTAATGAACTACAGAGCGAGCAAGCGCAGACTAGGAGGTCAAGTGGGAGGAAGAGGCGATTTGAAGAAGACTTCTTCTACTATGAATAGGAAAGAAAAGTACACAAACCTTGACAAGGAGAATTGGAGGACTAAGTGGGCTGTTTTGCAGTGCGTATATATACAATGTGGACACGTTTCCAGGCCATTGCAGCTGGATCCCCTACTCTTACGAAGTACGACCTCGTTTTATTGTCTCTCCCGAAAGACTAATCAACACAGTACAACTAAGTTCCACCCCCAAAATAGAGGTAATCTTTATGTAGCAAGAGTAATGGGGAGCAATTCAAAATATTTTTAGGGATCAAGGGAGCATGGAGAAAAAACATTTTGGGGAGCTTTCGAATTTATTAATGGGGATCAAGGGAGAAACTATAGGAAAACCTGGGGATCAAGGGAGCGTATACCCCCCCTGGGAGGGGCTCATAACTCGACCCTTTTTGATTTCCCTTGAAGGTTCGAGTTATCGGGAGTCGACTGTAATTAGTTATGAGAACTGCTAATTGGAAAAATCACCTTTGTCCCGTTCGTCCCATGGGATCAAATTGAGGAGCCGTAATGACTAAATATAAACCCTCAATCCTTATCAAGAAATGGTCTGTGTACCGGGTCAAATTCGCACATTAAGATTTAAACAATAGGCCTTTTGTTTTAAGTGTCGCTGCCGAAACCACGCCGAAAAGTTAGTGGATGATCGTAAAATCTTCGGCTTGACAACCTGAGCGCGTGCTAACAAAGAACTCTTTTGAAATAGACTCATAAAACTGGCTCGGTCATAGAATTTCATTTTCAGTTTGAAAGAATGCGTGCTCATACCAGCGTACTTTAGCGCAAAGGTGTGACTTTTAGGGAGGTGTGATTTTTTTGCTTCAAAACGCCAAGTGCTTTCATGAATAAAGATACAAACGCATATTTACATGAACAATAATTTTCCGAGGCGTGAGATTTAAATGCTTTCACCTCAGAACTGAAAGCCGTAGTAAAACAAAAATCCAAAATAAAACGAGTTAAGTGCTTTGCTAGTTTGTTATCCGATGAACGTAGCTGCCGTTAGCCTCGCAAAATAAAGCAACACGTTAACGTAACAATTATTTGCGCGGCTACAAGATTTGAATGATTTATAAATCAGAACGAAGCTCGTTTAAAACCTTAAGAACGCAACTAATGTGTTGTCGTTAGAGGAACTTTTAAGCCTCGCTCACTTGCTGTTTGTTAGTTTTGTCGTGTCAGTTATAGCTCTATACCTTTCTGACGGGAAAACTTGCCACTTAGCTCGGCCCGCCGAAGATTCATCGGAAATTTCGAATTTCCCTTGCCTGTTATAAGCCTTTGTTTCATCGTTGATCGTTTTTGCCCTTACATGGTCAAAAACGATGAAGAATACAATACCATTTTAACCTTTCTGTGAATTCTGAATACTTTCATCAGTTGTGAGTACTGCTAATTAGAAGCATCCCCCTTTATCCCGCTCGTCCTGTGGGATCAAGTTGAAGAGTTGTAATCATACGTTATAGAATTCCTGCAATCATCCGTAGCACATGAGACAAAAAGGTAAACAGAGTGCAATCCACTGGGTATTCTAGCATCGCTAATCGCTTAGCTATAAAACGGGAATGATTTCATCCTGCTTTACCAAACCTCAGTTAAAGTGACCATCATGGCAGCGTTTGTGCGAACATTCGCTAGCGAAATTAAAATTAAAAATGTAAAAATTTAAAATTTAAAATGTCACGAAAACGATTGTTTTAGATCGAGATATAGATATAGAGGTCAGTGATAGGAACCACAAAGACTACAGTCTACACTTTTCACGCCATTCTTTTGGAAACTGAAACAAGTTTGAAATGTTTAACTACATGTGTGGTTAAGGTGGGGTCAACTTACGGACGACTTACCGACTCAATTGTTCTTTACACCATTAATGAGATCAAATATTTAACCAGTGACTATGCAACCATGCACTCGAGATTCGATCGATGGAAGGGATGAACTAGCAAATGAGCAAAAAAGCTAGTACGGTAAAGACCATCATTGTCCTTGTAAGAATTGCAAATCAGAATGGACCCAATCAAGTAAGATCATGAAGATATGCAGGTGATCATGAGTTATCTGAAAGCAGGAGGGAAGACGAATTGTTGGCAAGTTGAACGAATTTGACTGTGCATATCATGAAGAACGCTAACGATGTCGGATAGATTCAATGAGTATCATTGAGCAATCATCTAATAATAGTGACAATGAAATCTCAAATCTTATATACTTAAATAAACGACTTTTTTCTTTATTTCTTAAAATGCCGCCTAGTATTTAAATTGCCCGTGGGGGGAAATCTCTCTTCCTCATAAGCCCGGCTTCTCGGAGATTTCCCCGCCACAGTCACTCCTCCCAAGTTATGTATAAATTTTAAATTTAATATTAATTAACCTATTTATTATCGTTTTTATTCTGCTTGTAATTCATTGTGTGTGGCAAAATAAAAAAAATGAAAATAAAAATAGAACATGATATTGGAGTCTTGGAATTTGAAAGCATTGCCTGTGATTTAGCCATGTTAAGCGACAGTGAGGGTAATGAATCTTTACCTTCTACTAGTAGCTCTGAGAAAGACTGATGTTAAAATGGAACAGGACATTTATGACAGCGAAAATGCCAAGATTCCTCTGTTTGAAAATAGCAATATCACTGTTCTTCAAGCATTAGTGAGTTATTTTATGTGGTTTACTGAACACCCATCGACAAGCAAAAGTGCCCTATCAGATCTTTTCCGATTGAAGAAGCATTTGTTACCACAGCCAAATAACCTTCCCGGGTCATACGAAGAAGCGTACAACTTAATTAAGCCATTTTTGCCCAAACGACTGTGTTATCTTTCGCAATACTAACAGAAACGATTATTCAAAGCTGGAAAAGTACCCCGTGTGCAGATCTAATCGATATTGGGCCAATGAAAATGCGAGACAATTTCTTTATTTTCCTCCTGGACCTGACGTTGGAGGAGAATGTGTGGAAATGCAAGTATTTCAGAAGTCATTCAGAGCCATGCTCATGACTGTGATCCGTGCAAAGAACCTTCCATTATGTATGACATTCATGATTCTCCTTCCTGGTAACAAGCTTTTTCTGAGGGAGGATTCTGCAATGGCTATCCCCGAGAAATGCTATTACAACTTTCCACTGATGGCATCAATTCATTCAGCAATTTTTTGTGGCCAATTATGCATACTGTCCTTAACCTTCCTAGGAATGTACACAATCTGTTTGACAATATCATGCTAGCTGGTATAGTTCCAGCTCAAACAGATGGCCAAGAGCCAAAACACCTTGATCCATACTTCAAAATGGTTGTAGATGAAATTCTGGAACTTTCTGGTACTACATTTTATGATGCTTTCAGAAAAGCGCCATTTACATTCTAAGTTTCCCTGACTATCCTGGTCTGGGAAAGGTTTTAACAACAGCAGGCCAAACTGCCTTACAAGGTTGCATGTGGTGTTAAATTAGAGGTAAGGCAACTGATCAGTATAAAAGTTTATCATTTTGCCATCACTAACCATGATCAATGCATGAACACTTAGTTATTGCTTTACATGTACATTGTAACTTTAATAATTAAAAAGGACACTATCTTAATAATCATCAATTGCTTCTTTGCTACTCGCCCCAATTAGCTACTAGCTATTTGCGGGTAGCAAAAATTTGTAATTTTTTTTATTTTATATACATGTATAAAATAAATGATGTTGATGATGATGTTGCCTTTTCACATACCATGACAAAATGATAACCAGATGATAATAGTGCAAACTTCTGTTATACCAGGGGTTATTTTTGTTGAAAGACTGTTGGGTGGACTTATTTATTTTACTTTAATAATTTTTTTAGGGGAGGGGGGGAGGTATTATTGGACAGAATTTTGCATTTGAATGATGTTTGGGGTTTATGTGGTGTTAGAATACCACATGGTAACTGGTAATCAAATTAAAAAAATTCCATGCCAGTATGAAACAAATGAATTTCTAGTCTTCAAATGGAAGTCAAAAGTCAATAGCTTAATTCATTTAGAGGGGCGGGATTTTGCATCTCAGATTTTTGGGGCTTATTAAAATTTTATGGGGGATTAGTAATTATATTTTCTGTCCTCTAATATAAGTCACAATTTGGTCAGACAAGCTCAATACTTAATGTCAAGCCACACCAATAAGTCTGAAATGTTACAAAAATGAATATTTATTTGGTCAAAATGTTATTAAATGCATGCAGTTTTACAGATAAATTGCTTCCTTTGTTTGTTCTTTTTTTCTAGGCAAATTTGTGTCTTCTTTGGAGAAGGTGGTCTATCTGGAAAACAGACACTATCTTAGCGAGGACCACCCCTTGCAGAAAAGGTCCTTTCCAGACTCCAAACCAGAAGAAGTAAATATCAGTGATATTCTCTGGAATTCAGATGCCCACAACAGAGCAAAAGACAAAGCTCAAGTCAGTAATGTCACTAAAGCTACTGGATCACGAGGTGTGAACTGTTTCATGTTGTTGCCTAGCCACGACAGCCCAAATCAAGCTTTTCCTGACCTGATGCATGACCTCAAAAATATTATTTGCACATTTTTGGACTTAATTACTGGCAAAGGCGATAGCATGAAAGTTAGAAAGGCAGAAAGAGAGTTGGGTCGTTTTCAAGGATGCTTGCCATGGAAAAGCAAGTTGATGAGCCTGAAGCACAAAAGGCCACACAAAGTAGGTTTCTACATTTTATTACAGTGGAACTCCACCTTAATTATATACCCTACATTAATATAGCCACCTCGTTATTACAACAGCTACTTTTTTGACCAGACAAACATTAGTCATTAGATTTTTATTGTTCCACAGTCACCTTATAAAAGTGGCCAGATTTTGGTGTATAAAAAGTAATTGCTGTGTAAGTTCTGCTATATCATTCTTTAAATCAATTCAATTATGGGGTTTGTCTTGTTTGGATTAATTTTTTATAACTTGGTGAGATTTACCCTCTAGTAACACTCTTTAATCCTAGCGAAAACAAATTAATTTTCACTATGGACATTACCTCTTGATATACCGTCTTCCCCAATGACGAAGGACTTCAAGCACTAAAATATTTTTTCGACCAGCGCTCCATTCAAAACCCAAGCTCAGAAACACTGCTCCGCTTAACCGAATTAGTTTTGACACTTAACTGTTTTTCATTTTCCCAAAACTACTACAAACAAGTAAATGGAGTCGTCATGGGCACCAAAATGGGACCAAGCTACGCTAACCTTTTTGTAGGCTACGTCGAAGACAAATTTTTTAATCAGTACCACAGAACCAAACCCGAACTCTACAGCCGCTACATCGATGATTGCATTGGTGCTACCTCTTCCAGTAAAGAGGAACTTAATCAATTCATAACTTCTGTCAATACTTTTCATCCAGCTCTAAAATATACCTGGGAAATTTCCGAAACCTCAGTCGCTTTTCTTGACATTAATATTTCAATCAACGGTAACAGTTTATCCACAAGTGTGCACTACAAACCTACAGATTCCCACAGTTGTCTGTTACATTCATCCTCACATCCATCGCACGTTAAAAACGCCATTCCGCATGCTCAATTTCTCAGACTTCGACGTCTATGTAGTGATGACTCTGATTTTTCCAACAAGTCAGAAGAAATGTGCCAGTTTTTCAAGAAACGTGGGTACCCTGACTCTGTTGTTAACACAGGCCAACAACGTGCACAACAGATCGACAGACAATCAGCACTACAAACGCCACAGAAGGAAGAGAGCGAGAGAATTCTATTCACCCTCACTTTCCACCCACACAACAACACAGTCAAAAGCATCATTTTAAAAAATTTCAAATTACTCCAAAACGACCTCGAAACTGGCAGAATTTTTTCACAACCCCCACTAATTTCATTCAAACGTGACAAAAACATAGGCAACTTTCTAGTTACGAGCGCGCTGAAATCTGACGATGAACCGGGAACTTTTAAATGCACATGCACACGATGTAACACTTGTCCTTTCATTCACAACGCTGACAAAATAACAGGACCTTAACGATCTATTAAAATCACTGATCGTTTTACATGCACCTCCGTAAATGTTATCTACTGCATAACATGTACTTTTTGCAAAAAGATATACATTGGCGAAACAGGGAGGAGACTGGGCGACCATTTTCGTGAACATCTCCGAGACATTGAAAAAAATGACAAAGACACATCCAAACCAGTCATGCGCTATTTTAATCTTACTAACCATTCTAAACAACACATGACAATCTGCGGCCTTTCCCTACACCAGGGAAACACAGAAAGCCGTAAAAACCTAGAACAAAAAATCATCTTTCAAATCGGCACTCTCAAACCCCACGGAATCAACAAACGCTTTTCATTCAACTAATTTACATTTGTTTTTCACGTCACCAAATTTCCACCAATAGCGTAGCTCCACCGCTTACTATATAAAATCACACACTACCCACAATTCCTTGATTCGCTCCGACGAAGGGCTAGCGCTCGAAATGTCAGCTACTTGAATCTTTTTACGGTGGTCAATTTACCTTATCGACTCAGTCGATAAAACTAAATTCTCATGTTTCATCCCCCTACCGACGGAGCACCACAGTTTCTCTAGAAACTAACCCCATTCTCTTTAATCCTAGCCGGATCTGTTACATTATTTCATTTTTTTCTAGATGACCAAACGGAAGGCAAATCAAAGAGCCAGAAAAACATGCTTCCTGCTGCTCCATTCCACCTACATGTATCTAGTGCTGACCTCACACTGACTGATAAGCATGTATTAAATGTGTGCCTGCCCTCAGGTTATGGCTGGAAGTCATGTGCTTTCTTCTGTAAGAAACCATACCTCAAGTTACATGACTGGAAACAGGTACATGTACTGCAAATGTGCTAAGTAATGTCTAGTATTTACTAACTAGAAGGTGGCCATGGTGTGCATATTTACATTCCTGAGCTGCATTTGTTTTTTCGGTTTTGATTGTGAACTGAAGAATCGAACATAAGTTAAAATGCATCTCTTTTCAGCTGGAATATGCCAGTCAAGCATGGGACCCCCACTTCAAAAAGGACATTGCATTACTTGAACGTGTGCAAAGAAAGGCAGCGAGATTCTGCTTAAACATCTATCACCCTAATGCCAGTGTTACAAAAATGATGAGGGACTTAGGGTGGGATAGTCTAGAACTAAGACGTGAAATGTCAAGGTTAATATTGTTATACAAGATAAGCCGTGGACTAGTTGATTTTTATACGAATGATTATCTGCAGCCTCATAGTAGCAGAATTAGAACTCGTACAAACCATATTTGGACATTTAGGCAGGATAAGGCTACCAAAGATGTTTATTTTTATTCTTTTTTTCCTCGTACTATTAGAACCTGGAACGCCCCGCCTGGTGATTTAGTTGAAAGTAACACATTAGAATCCTTTAAAGCCAAGCTTTTTGACTATTATGCTAATTAGATTTTAATTATATTTTAATTTTTTTAAATGTAATATTGTGATTATGATATATTAATTTATCTATTTCATTTTTTTTATTTTATTTTATTCTATTTTAATGTTGTTTTATAGTTGGTGTGATGTCTTCGGATTTTACCGACTTATTAAATGTAGATGATAATATGGAAGTGGGTAAGCTACAACCCCGGACAAAACTAGTTGAGACATTTTTGTATACTTCTGAAATAAATTTCCCACGCCACAATATAAATATGCGCCCTCCCCTTCCTTCATAGACTGCAAAACAGTCGGTTTTGAACAATGCACACACTTGTCAAAGGTGCCTTACCATCAATGATAGACATTATGAATTACATATCTTATGGCACTAAGGTTTAGGAGTTGGTAAAGATTTACCTGATAGCCCGTGTCGTCCAATACGATGAACTCTACCGACTAATGCAATTTGCTACCGGTTGTAAGTGGGGTACAGAGAGTCAGTTCATCTACCAGCAAACCTTAACCAAACCTGACACTAACCAGTCAGGTTTAACCAAGCAACTTGGCTGCCATACTAATAGAACAACCCCTACCATCAACCCAGCAACGGAAAAGCAAGTGTGTTATGATTTCCAAAGGTGACAAGGCTGCAGCTATGGTACTGCTTGCAGATATGACCATGTGTGTATTAAACCACAGTGCATGGGGGACCACCCACAATGGAAGCATCCATCCTCCTCTGTGTAACACCCCCAAGCCTGAACTCACACTCACTGGCAGAGCTATTTCACAATTCTTCAGTGGAGCCACGTGCAGGGGATAGCTGGACTGCATCATCCATAGCAGGGGAATACCCCAACATTGGTTTAGGAGCAGCAGTGTGTTACTACATGCAATCAGTCAGCAGGGCCTTCGTGTATTGATGTGCAGCATCCTGACGCAACCAGTATTTCCACGGACTTAAAGTTTGAAATATGGGCGAATGAACTAATTAATGATTCAGACAGAAATTTTTTCTCACAGGTATATGAGAGGGCTTTAACTTTATCCAGCGAGATGCAAATGATAATTTTTAGTTTCATATGAAGATACAAACCACCTAAAATAAAAAAAACGACAATTATAAAAAGCAAAGAAGAAGGAAGACTTAACATGATAGACTTCTCTGTGTTCGATAAAGCGTTAAAGATATGCTGGGTGAAACGACTATATTCAGATGATAATGCCCAATTAAAAGCCATTCCAACATCTTTAGTGCAGGAAACGACGAATTTGGCCCAAAAAAATCCACGAAAAACCACTTTTTTCACCCCCAAAAGCGTGTTTTGCGTGAGTGAAATTCCGCAATTTAAGGGTTAATCCCTGTGGGAGGTCTAGGCCCCTAGGGAATACTCCCTCGCATTTTAAAGTAGCGTCATTTGATTTCCATTCTTGCACAACATGGTTTGCCAGAGAAAAGGCAGTTTTTCTACTTAGCCTCCCATTTTTTGGTCTTCCCACACATCTCCCCTGAGTAATGGATACACTGTCGTGCTACACTTCTTGGCTTGTGCAAAATTATTTTCATCCCATATCTTAATTTACTGCGTAAGCCATATAGGTACTGTTAGTGTAATGAAAACTTATTTACTACTTTTTCTCATACAATTGTGCCTGTTTGTCATTCAATAACTTTTTGTCATTCAATTATTTTATACGGATTGACGGATTGACCGCTTGTACCTGAGCTGGCAAAAGCACCGCAGATAATAAAACTAATAAGCACAGAAAAGGCACTTGCATGTCCTTATGCCCTTGCACGAGGTTAATAAAAATGGCGTCCAAGCCCATTCGAGATGCGAGTAAAGGGGCTGTGGATAAATATGCAAATGGCAACGGGAAACGAAAAAATGGAGAGAATTATCAATGAGCCTTAACACTGTTGAATGAGGTGCAGTGGTGGGTATTCTTGTGTCGCCAGGCACCGCCACAGATCCATCTGATCATCAACCACAGTTCTCACAGCAATCTTCAGTTACATTTTAAGTTTTTGACACTTCTGAAAGGAGAGAAATGGTGCGGTTCTTCCCATTTTATACACAAGGTGCAACGTCCCCTGCTGGTATGAAAATTAGTCCCTGCCAACCCTGCAAACGTTTTTGACCAAGTGCTTCCTCAAGTGGGCCTAAAAAACCTTGGAAACCAAAAGAAATGATAATGATAATGAAATTTGGTAACATTACTTTTGTAAAATGCATGTATTAAGTGACTATCTTCACAGAACTTTATGACTTGTGTAGGTTTTAGCCTTTTGTAGATGGAAACTTTTTCCTTCTCATTGGAAGTTTTTGTTTTTATTTTGTTTTTATAACACGGAATCAGAATTGTCTGCAAAGGTTTGCTACATTCAGGTGAGGTGTTAGTATTTTGTTTTGCACTGATACTTACTATTCTTTTTAGAAATGCTGAATAGATTGTATAAATTTTTGTTTGTAATTTCAAACAAAATTGACTACATGAAATGTCATGTGTCCTTTCTCTTTGCTGCTGCTCCAATAAGATGACAAAGTCAGGGCAGATGAAAAATCAAGTGCAGAGGAGAGGTTTGTCCTCAAAAGCTCTTTCTTATTTACGTCTATGTATGATGTGTTTGCTTACACTACAGCAACGAGCACTAAACAACGAATCACTGAGAAAGCCAAGTCCTCCTTAGGACCATCATCAATATTCAATGAGCTATTTGAAGGGGGAGGGGGTATGAAGAATCAGTCTTTCGCATCAGTACCTCATGGAATCAGCCAGGTAAAATAACAGAGGACAAAACTCAGAGAGCAGCATGCAATGGATACTCTTGCAGCTGTACCGAAATTTCAGCTGGCTGAGCTGTGGCTAGCATTTGGTGTTGGAAACAAATTTCGTAATTTGCCAACCCATGAGATCAGCCAGACCATCGGCCAAGGGATGTCAGAAATGTTACCATTTTTTCACGCTTCCACAGGCTGTGATATTTTGTGTTGTTTGGGGAAGAAAATTGTCTGGACCACTTGGAAGCTACTCAAGGATACGACCAAAGCTTTCCTGTCAATGAGTCAAAGCCGCTGTGAAGTAACTGATGTTGATTTGGAGACAGTGGAATGTTTCATAGTCCTGTTGTATGACAGAACCAGCATGAAGAATAAAGTTAATGAGGCACAACATGGTCAACACTTCCAGATGTTACCTACAGCTGTAGAGCACTTGTCAAGTGTGGATGTGCAGATGCAAGAAGAGATGCCGTGGAAGTTGCTCATACGTTAAGTCTGCCTTGAAGTGCACCCCACTGTGCGCTTGCAATGGAGAATGTGAATAGTGTAAACTAAATTAGTGAAAAGAATAGTTACACTAAGCAGTAATGTTAAATCATGACATAATGGTGACATTTTATACTGATTTTGAAGTGCTGTGCAATGTTCATTTCAGGATAGTTCTTAAAACATTTTCTCTAATCTCAGGCGGGAAACGTACATTGCATTTAATTTTACAGATACTATATAATTCTTGGCTCCTCGTTGTCTTCCTCGTCATCGTTGTCCTTATTGGAGATTAAAGTACCCTCTATTCTGTTCTCCATTTCTTCTTCAAAGTCTGCCCTTCTCTTCATATTGATCCATACTCGTTAAATACGAACTTCAAGTGATCAGTACAACAATGCATACCTTCTTTTAACAACAGGGGCCAATAAGTCTTCTATAAAGCCACCACCCTCTTGTACAAGGTTTTGCTTGGCCAGGTTAACAAGAGCACACTTTTTTCAGAACAGGGAATGTTTTCCATAAGAACTGTTGTAACCTGGGAATTATAGCAGAAAAGCATGTAGAGGGTCAAGTAAAACACAACACTTTTAATTCCCTTGCCATGTGCTCAGTTGCATGCATGCATGCATGTTGCAATCGTCTAAGTTATGGGTGCAACACTGACGGCAGAAGTAACTCTTTCAATCACACCGTCCTTTTACATTTTAACCAAGGTGCTCTCTACATTTAGCTGCAGAGATCTGCAAAATCTGTCCGGGAAAAAGATTGGCTAAAACGAAGAACAAGTCAGGAGGTTTATTGGAGAAATTTTACAAGAAATAAGGCTTGAAAATCGGCAAAATTACAGGAGATATCTACGCATGGACAAAACAACATTTGAGGTATTGCAGCAATCAGATTCGTGAAATATGATTTTACTAAAATGACTGCTGTGACAATTTAAAGGGGAAGTATCACGGGAATTTTGATGTTTTTTGGTGAAAGCCATTTCACAATACCTTTACTTATTTACAAATACTAAAACACCAAGAGAGTGAAATCAACCAATTCTTGAAAGAGAGACACATTCTGGTCTGTTCTAGCCCATTTGGAGACGAAATGTGGTAACTTGAAAAAGATTAGGCTAATTTTTTTCAAGTTGTATTTCATGAGAACCAGTCCGTCTATGACCAGAGACACTAATCGACAGTTTTGATATATTTTGTGATAATTTATCACACCATTGGAGCTTTATTTTTCCGTTTCTGATCATACAATAACATTTTTTGCTTTTTAGAATGACACCAAATCCCCGTGATACTTCCCCTTTAAGATAAAAATACATGTGCTAAGTAATGTGTTCATGCTAAGTAACATGAACTTCTGGATAAAGTTAAATCCTACATCAAAAGAAAAATTATAAACATGAGAGAACCGATCCCACCTGGAGAGCATTTGGCAGTTACTCTGCGTTTTTTTGCGAAGCGTTTAGCAGCCTTTAACAACAGGTAAGGATAAGTGCTTCCAATCTTTTTTATGATAATCCCTGATGAGTGCCAGGTCATTTTTCAATTCTTGAAAGATGATTATGTAAAGTGCCCAAGTACTTAAGAAGAATGGCTACAAATAGCCAAAGCATTTGAAGATCGCTGGCAGTTGCTGCACTGTTTGGGTGTTGCAGATGGAAAACAAATTAAGATTGCTCACCCACTGCACAGTGGCTCAGAACGTTATAATTACAAAGGGTTTTACAACATTGATTTCCAACAGTTAGACGAGAGAAAACTAGGAAGGAAATCAAAAGAGAGGAGCGAAAAGCTGAACTGGGAGTTTGCTGCATAAGAAAAATACGCTCAAACCAGTTGCACGGCTCTACACGTAACAGCCAACCCACCCTCCAAATGTTTAGTGAGAAACGCGCAGTGTGTCATGGGAGACAAACCGGAGGAGTACATGTCTAACATGGAAAATGCCACAGAGCTAAGGGATTTATCACGTTTTTTTTACAACATTGCGGCAGTTGCAGTCATCAAAAAGAAATACACCACAGTGTTCGAAATCGAGACTTGCAGCAATTAATACCCAGCAAAGGAATGGTAATAAGAACATTAAAAATGATTCATGACAAGATCGCTCAAAGACTGCTCTCCAAACCAACTTTGGCTACACCATGGAATGGAGATTTCACTATGGACATTCCTCAAGAAGTATTTTATGTGATCTGCCGTTAAATCATACAACTTTGTCCATCAGTTGAAGAAAACACGTACCTGTACTGACATTGAAATCACGGACATGAGAAAGGCAATTAAAAAAAACTAACCAAACATGGCTGTCATCAGCATGGCACCACGCAGTCAGCACAACACATCTATGAATAAACACATGCATGCTAATAGTCCACTTAGTAAATCTAAGGTGAAGAAGAACTCTATAAAAGACAATGTATTTGTATTAATGTGCGATGACCGACATAGAAAAGAGACAACATGTACGAGCGGGCCGAATGTCCCACTACCAACCAACAACATTAAATTGGCGACAAAGATGACTTTAAAGAGCTAGAATGGTGGTTAACATAGCATATAAACAGTTTCCAGAATTCGACATTCGCAAGGACCCTGGAACCGTCTACGCGTGCTTCAGCAAATATGTGTATTTTATTCGGAAATTAGTCATACTAGTTACTCTAGATCAAGAAAAAGTTGTTTTTGTCAGCTTTTGAGCAGTTTAAATGTACTGTACAGATGGTCATGTAATTCTGTTTTTGAGAATTTCTAATTGGAAAAAAGCCTGGTCATCAATCAATTCTAATTTTTCTTGTGCTTCCCACCTTTCACCTAAATTAAGTGTATCAACATTGTTTCTGTTCAGAGAGCTTGACTGTTAGGTTAAGCCTATCTATATATATATATATATCTATATATATATATATATATTACATAATTTAACTAGGACTAAGCATCAATCGAGGGGTAGTTAAATTGGCCTTCCAGGAACCGTGGCCTGTAGTTTATCAAGATGATTGCAACATTTTACAACCATATAGATTTTCCTCTAAAGGTTTATTATATCTCTCAGTTAGTATGCGTACTATGATTGGTCAATTTTCCGGTCTCTATTTTACAGTACGGCCCGCAAAATTGGAGAGACCCAGCATCGGCTTTTAAAAGTTGTTTTCTACATTAAAAATTATCCAGAGAAAATATGTCAGGTTGCAAAAACTCTCTTCAATGAAATTAAGCTATAACTTTAGCAAAAAACTGATTAGCTGCGAATCAAAAAGCATTGACAATTTTCTCGAGTATAAAGCTTACAAGCTTATTGTTTTAGTATTTAGCTTTTAGGCTGTAAGTTGTAAAAACTCGAGTAACACGGCAAATGCGTTTAACCATAGCAATTTAATTCAGCTTTGACAAAAGAGTACTTTTCTTTGTAAGAAAACTTCTCTATGAAAACATTAAGCTACAAAACAACTTCAAACGGTTTCCATCGGTAAACTGTATCAAAGTTCAAAGTTATCATTTGTGGCAATGGTTCTAATAAGAACAAACTAGAAGCTACAGAATTACACTAAAAGTGTACCTTGATTCCTGAGCGAAATTTGTCCTTGCAGCGGATTTCAGGGTTTTGCTAAAAGCTGGCCCGCGGCCCGGCGAGCCACATTTTCCCAGATTTGTGGTCAGTGCTATATTGCCACTCATGCCCAGATGTGCATCGTGTGCATGTGACTGGTGTAATATGGACGACAATGAGTTTGGATTTGTTTTGCAATTTCAATCAATTCAATTCTTTGTAATCCTTGTATCTGTGAAGGGTAAGGAACTAGAAGCCAGAGAAATGTTCTAGATTGACAGTCTAGTAGGACTTGGGTTTTCAGAGCCCATGATTGATGCTATCAAACAGAAAGCCGAAAACTTAATTGCTGGCCGTCTTGTTACCTGAGCTTTTTTTGGACCAAAATCGCTTTGTGAAGAGTTACTCCTCCAATAAGCCGCCTCTTGTTCAGCTTCATAAGCATTTGGGATACAGATGTATGTGATGAGTCATGTCTGCAGAATAAGGCAAACAAAGTTTGTGCTCACACTGTTGCAGCAGCATATGACAACACCAAATTGGAAGAACAATGTTAAACTTCTGCCAAAAGGAAGCTTGGATGCGTTGTGCACTGGCAAACCAGATGCCGGAAAGAAAAATTTCACAAACAAAAGAAAGCAAGGAGAAGATCGCCTGCACAGAGATCATAATCACCAAAGAGTACTTCAACCTATCCATGGCGTGAGTCCTGTCACCCTTTTGTAATCACGAGAAAGCAAAAGCAACGTGTGGGGAAAGTGTCCGGGCTGCGGAATAGAATTTTATGAACATCCTCCAAAGGAAGGGAAGAGAAGGATTGGCGAGCAGGAATGGACAAAGTCACCTAGATTTGACATGTGTTAGAGCACGTCATCCAGACTTTTTGAAGAATCCACAAAACAGAAAATTGGTGATAGACTGACCAAAAGATGGATGAAGAGGCCCCGATTCTGAGTCGACTTGAACTTGACATGATGCCCATGTTAGAATAAGCCACGATTAAAATCACTGTAGTTGCATTACAATTTATCTATTACCAGAACTAGTCAGTATTTTTTATTCTGGCTTCAAGTCTGAAATCAACGGTTCCACCAAACTAGTTAGTGAGAACATGAATAAATCATACAAGAAAGCGGACAAGGATGAAGTCCAGTCTATCAACAGGCACGCGAAGTGTATTGTGGAGGATTTGAATATCGGCAGGAGAGTAGACAAGCTAGCGGAGAAAGAGGTATTCATTACCCTGAAGGATCACAAGCCGAACTTTCAGAGTAACCGACCTGCAGATTGATCAGCCCAACCAAATCAGAGATTGGACACAGTAAGGCGTTAATCAGAAAGATAGTAGGAAATATCTTCAAATCTACTGGCCTAAATTTATGGAAAAGTACGAGCGATGTCCGACAATGATTTTGACCTATACAAAACAAAAGCAATTAGCTATGAAGAACAGGGGTGCTTACCACTTACATTAAACCATCCAAATGGAAAATCATGTGTCAATGGTAAAATATTTTCCACCTGGAGAGAACGAGACGGATCGTGAACCTTCAACAGAGATCCGAATGGAAACATGAGCCCCCAATAAGATATTACAGCGGTTGACTTACAGTGGCAACAACAACGACAATATAAAATGGCACAACAAGGCTTTTTGTTGGCTGTTTTAGAGGACGAGGAGGACGATTCAGAACTGTTTAAATGCAACGACGATGACGACGTTTTTATGCTTTTTGTTGCCTCCACTGTTATGAGACGAAGCCTCAACAGAATTGAAGGCTACTTTGAACTAACAATACCGTCTTATTTTAGAGACGCATTTCAATGTCATTTCAGACTAACTCGCAACACTTGTGAGTTACTCACGCGAGAAATTTTCGCCTCGGGCCTTATTAATGTAGTTAACCACTTCGGGCGAGCACCTATCCCGGCAGAAAAACAAGTGTTAGTCTATTTGTGGATGATGGCAAACGGTTGTGAGACAACCCGACAAGTGGCAGATCGATTTAACATCACGATGAGCAGTTGCGACAGGGTCCTGTGAAGAGTTAACTCTGCTGTTTTGTCGATGCGCCAGCGCTACATAAAATGGCCAAATGGTAAGACAATTGTGCTTTATTTTCTTACTACATTGCAATATTATCGGTTAGCGATTGCCCAAGCCGGGGTGTTTGCCAATAAATTATGGGTACACTTTTGCAAAATTTCATATCGTTCACCTCTATTGCATTTACTTTCAACACAATCGTTCTGCATGATTTGAAGGCAAAATTGTATTCGATATAATTGGCTTTAACAAAAAAACATTCCACTTAAAACAAACATATAGCGCAGTAAGCGTATTATTTTCTTTTGTTTTCTGACTGGTGGAAGTAGCTTTATTTATGCAATTTGCAAATGCAAATTCTTGTGCATTTTTCAGTCAATGAAATAAGAGAGATTGCCCAGAGTTTTGAGGACGAAGGAATGCCAGGAACAATAGGTACTGAATTTCTTTATTGTCTTGATCATTTCTTCATCATGACTGAAATTTTGTGATGAAACGTTATCATGTGGCGTTTGAAGGCACCTATGAGTGTTCTCTCAGAGTCACTTTGAGATGTTATGTTATGTTATGATATATATATATATATACAATTATGTATACAATGTGCCCTCCCGGTTGTTACCATAATGGCTTTATGGCAACTCCTGAACTTGGGCACAGGATGTACAGGATGTTATATATATATATATATATATATATATATATATATATATATATATATATATATATATATATATCATAACATAACATAACATCTCAAAGTGACTCTGAGAGAACACTCATATATATATATATATATATATATATATATATATATATTTTGAAGACTTGTGATTGGTCCCTCAAACAATGCTCCTCTGAGCCCTGGAATGGAGGATCACTTGCGCGATCTTGGAGTATTGAAAGTATTTGTAGAATTGTTTTACAAGTGAAAATTCTATATATATATATATATATATAGAACGCAGAAACAACACAACCGCAACAAGGCGAAGTGAAGAAAACATGCAACTGTAGGAAAAAAGAAGAATGTCCACTGGATGGGGAATGCCTGGTGAGCGAGGTCGTGTATCAAGCCACGGTAAAAACACAAGACGCATACATCGGCCTAACAGCAAACCAGTTTAAGGCAAGATACCGAAACCACCAGATGTCATTCAGGCACGTTAAGAGGAGAAACGAGACCGAGCTCAGCAAACACCTGTGGAAGCTGAAGGATGACAACAAAGAATTCACAGTCACGTGGAAGATCGTCGCAAAAGCAAAGCCATACACGAACCTTACTAAACGTTGTAACCTTTGTAACACTGAAAAGTTTTTTCTGATCACTAAGCCGCACATGGCAATGCTAAACAGGCGCAATGAGCTAATTTCGACATGTAGGCACCGGCGGAAGTTCATTCTAAGGTACAGTTCAACATAGCGCATATCCAATTTTGTAAATTTAGCGCGAGCACTTAGTGTGACTTAGGTTTTGAAAGTGCGCGCGCTGCCCATATCATCATGCGAGCATATTGTTTTAACCGTTATATTATTTCAACCATTGAAACCGTTTCCATCACAAGCTTATTTAAACCGCTTTCATCACGCAATAATACTGTTGATGTAGACTTAACGGTTCAGTGTAAAATGGAGTTTAACTGAGGAGTGGGTCACCTCTTCGGTGGCCTACGAAACAGTTCTGTATTAAACGTCCATCCACTCAAGATCTGAGTAGTTCACCTACTAGTATAACCCGCTCCTTCACCGCAAGTAGAGCACTATCTTGGCTTCGCCGGTGAACATTTAACTGAAACTTATATATATACTTATATAATATATATATATATATATATATATATATATATGTAGCGCGCGCAGTTTAAAAATCTTTTTGATTAGCGCGCACATATAACGGTTGTAACGGTTTTTATCGCGTGTAACGCCTTGTCAGCCATTCACCCTGATGAAGGCAGCTGTACGCTGCCGAAATATAGGTGTTTTAAGAAAAAAGTGTTTTCTCTTGTGTTAGAGTATATATATATATATATATATATACCTCAACTGGACCAGCTGTCACCCACGCCACACAAAAACTGCGATACCATTTAGTCTAGCCCTCCGGCTTCGCAGGATCTGCTCTAAAAACAGCTTTTTTGAGAACAGAGCCAAAGATCTGCATCGAATCCTGTTAGAGCGCGGATACAAGAGTAAATTAATTAAAGAGTCTATTGATCGAGCAAGGCAAATATCACGACAAGAAGTGCTAAAAACTGATTATAACAGCACTGATAATGATAGAGTTCCATTTGTAGTAACATACAACCCTGCACTTCCTAAGATCAAGAAAGTTATCAAAGACCACCATCAACTGCTCTGCACCTCACCAAGATGTAAAGATATCTTTTCTAAACCTCCACTCGTCGCTTACAGAAAAGGTCGTAACTTGTCACAGCTACTCACCAGTAGGCGCCTACAACCGGACAATCCAAACACCCATACACCCACCTCTGTGTATACACCGGACAGTGATGCAACTAAATGTACCATTTGTAGCCACTCATTCAACTGCAACAAAGGCCTCAAAATACACATTACACACATGCACAAACAGCACAGACCTACGCCTAATACCAAGCCGGGATTTTGGCCGTGCATGTCTGATCCACGTTGTGCCTGTTGCCTATCATATGGCTCGTTCTCCAGTTCAGTAACAAGTACAACCACCCGTGAAACAGTTATCTTGAAACAACACAGTAACTGCCAAACTGAGAATGTTATCTACCTGATCACTTGTGCCAAGTGTAAAGATCAGTACATTGGAGAGACAAAAAACAGCATACACATGAGAGCAAACCAACATAGATCAGACATCACCATCGGGAATAAGAACATCCCTACAGTAAGACATTTCAAAAAATGTGGACGCCAGCACATGAAGTTATCAGTCATCGAAAAAGTACGAAACAGGAATCTAGACACAAGAAGAACAAGAGAAAGTTACTGGATTAACAGACTGAAACCAGTAATTAATAACTTGATCTAGTTTCTGGTTTCATTTCATTTTATTTCATTTACACCTTCATTTTATTGAATTTATTTGCTGTCTACACAAGCTTAATATTAATTTTGACTGAACTCACTTATTATCCTTTCCTTCTCTCGGGAAATACTGCATTTAGGTGCCGCATTATGATACACTTATACTTTTTATATTAGGTATACATTTCCTAGTTACTATATTGATAATCTATCTATATTTTACACTAATATATTTTTCTCCTACTACGCCACATTAAGACGCGCGCGTTTCAGTGCACGCTTATTTTACCCACATTAGTGCGCGCACTTTCTAGCGCGTGCATAACTTTGTTAGTTTATCTACCAATCACAGACGCCATACATGTCACGTTATAGTTTTGAATAGCCAACGGTTTACGCAAGCCTTACCATAGTTGTAACTCCACTGAAGAAGGCCGTGATGGCCGAAACGTAGGGTCAATAAAGCACAATCAAGTCAAGATATGGAGTTGGAAGCTTGATAATTACAACTCATTCTATATATATATATATATATTATGCACCAGTCAATGTAAATCCCCTCCCCCCACAACCCAGTACCCGAGCCGGGGAATTTCTGGGAAGAGTCTGGAGATGACTCTCGTTCAAGTGACTGCTGTTTCAATTTTTTTGTGAATGGTCATATGTGTCCTGGCAGCCAGGGGCATGCGGGGACATTGGCATGAAAACATTGTCCCGAGGGCGGTAACAATTGCTCACTTTTGCCAACCCAAACGTCCAAGTCCCCGGTATTTCCCGGGTTGGGGGGGGGGGATTTACATTGACTGGTGCATTACAAGGAAGGAATTTTAATTTCTGAGAGTAGAAAATAGCCATGTGACTCAAAAATAGGTCAGATAGGGAGCAGGCAAATATATGAATCATAATGTTAATAGCTTTAAAAAGCAAACATTTTAGTGAACTAGCTGCACTATTAAATTATATTAAATTTAAAACAAAAGTGGTGTGAGAAATTGCAGGACCTGATCAATTAAGAGCATGAAAAAATAATGCTGTCTTGACTGCAACAGAAACTACATGTACAACATATCATTTCCAGTCTTGATGCTTATATTATTTCTGTTATATAATTGGGTTTTGTTACGTCATTGTTGTATTGCGCATGTCCGAGCACGAGCACGTGGATTAAAGAGTGTTATGTTGTTGTCGTTCGTCTACTTGTATTTTCACCGTCTTTAGTTATCTTTCGCTCCATTTACCAGGACGTAACAAATGGCGACGAGGATGGGATAAGTTTACTTCAATTATTTCCTGAATTACTTCGTTCAACATATGATTTATTCTAACCTGGTTTGGCTGTTTCGTGTTTTCATCCAAGTGGTTGTTGTCGCCACCATGGCGTCGCCGCTGTTGGGAACGATCGGCGAATTTGATCCTACTACGGAGATCTTTACTGTATATTCTGAGAGACTCGATCAGTTCTTCTTTGCTAATAATATTGGACAATACCCAGCAGATGCATCGGCAGCAGTTATTTCAGCGGCGAACAAAAAAAAAGTGGCCGCGATGATTTCTATCATCGGGAAGAATATGTATGGCGTTCTTTGTGATTTGTGCAGCCCAGAGAACCCAAAAGCGAAAACTTTCGAGGAATTATGTGAATTACTACAACAACATTTTAAACCTAAACGACTGGAGGTCGCAGAATCGTACAGATTCCACCGTTGTTGCCAAGAAGAAAACGAAAGCGTCTCAGTTTACAGCGCACGTTTGAGGCATTTGGCTTCGACCTGTAACTTTGGTGAATTTTTGACCCGTTCGCTTCGAGATCAGTTCGTGTGTGGTATTCGCAATTCAGCTACTCGTAAAAAGCTCTTGAGCGAAGATCGCACCTTTCAAGAAGCTTTGAAAGTGGCCATAGCTGACGAAGCAGCAGCCAAAGAGACCCTGCAAGTACAACAACAAGTGTCACAACCTGTGAATTCAGTTTCCAAGGATTTTCCTGTTTCGCCTTTACCCGCCTTCCGTGGTAATTCACATCAACAATTTTCTTCGCGACAATTGCCTCGTCAAAATTCAGCTTCGCCTCACCAGCCGACTTCTTACACTTGTTTTTCGTGTGGAAATGCTGACCACACTAGAGCTAAATGCAAATTTCGAAGTGCTGTGTGTCGTAACTGTAATGTAAGAGGACATATTGCTCGAGTCTGTAAGAAGCGTGGAATAAATGCTATGTGCGTTGAGGGGGAGTTATCCGAAGAACCGTTGTCTGAAGAAGACGAGCTGTATATGATGTATGATGTAAACGCCATGTCTAGGTCTGACATTACGGTGCCATTGAAGATTGAAAACAATGATTGCTTTATGCAGTTAGACACTGGGTGTGCTCTGTCTCTCGCGCCAATAAGTTTCTTCAAAGAAGTTTGCCCCGATGTTGATATGAAACCGACCAATGTTCTGCTGTCAACCTACACTGGTGAAACTGTGCGTCCTTTAGGAGAAGCACACGTGACAGTGGAGTACTCAGGATCACAACAGTCCCTGCCATTGCTAATAGTACAAGAGGGTACGTCTGCCTTGTTTGGTCGCAATTGGCTTACAAATGTGAAATTAGATTGGAAAAACTTGCCAGGGTTGAATCATATTGGTCCCTTACTTTCATCTGCACCTTCTGTTCCTGGACCACAAGGAAACCATACATTGGACTCTGTTCTTCAACAATGCGATAAATTATTTCAGCCCGAACTTGGCTGTTACACTGGTGAGCCTGTTCTACTAAATGAAAGCAAAGAGGCCAAATTTCACAAGGCCAGGCCTGTTCCTTATGCTCTGCAGTCCAAAGTGGAGAGCACCTTGCTGAAAATGGAAAAAGATGGCGTCATTGAACGAGTCACTTCTGCTGCTAGTGCTGCACCCATCGTGGTAGTTGGAAAGAAAGCTAGTGATGAAATACGTGTCTGTGGAGATTTCAGTGTCACATACAATGCATGTGCCAATGTGGAAACATACCCCATGCCTCAAATTGAAGATATGCATTCAGCCTTAAGGGGGTGCACTGTGTTTAGTGTGTTGGACATTAAACAAGCATATCACCAGATACCTATTGACCGAAGTCACAAGCGGATCTCACCATTAACACGCATATTGGATTATTTTCATTTAAGAGACTGCCAAATGGTATACATTCTGGCCCAGCTGTCTTCCAGCGAATAATGGATACCTTACTGTCAGACATTCCGAAGGCTGTCAGTCGTCTTGATGACATCTTGGTGGCAGGAACTGATGAACAGGACCATCTCCGTATACTTTCTCTAGTTTTGGAATGTCTTCTTACAGCGGGTTTCAGATTGAACAAGGCCAAGTGCAAATTCCTTCAGCAGTCAGTGGTTTACCTTGGCCATAAGATAGATGGCAAAGGCTTACATCCTACTGAAGATAAGCTTGCAGCCATCCATGATGCTCCTAGACCAAAGGATGTTACAGCATTGAAGTCTTTCCTGGGGCTTATCATGTTTTATTCTCGATTCATGCCACATCATTCCACCGTACTCGCGCCTTTACACAATCTACTGAAGAAGGATACACCGTGGAAGTGGTCCTAAATTGAAGAAGATGCCTTCTTGGCTGCAAAGCAACTGATACTTACTTCACAAACATTAGTGCATTATGATGATACACTGCCTCTCTTTCTTTCATGTGATGCTTCGTCTTATGGCGCCGGTGCTGTTCTGTCCCATCAGATGAAAGGACAATTCCGACCTGTGGCCTTTGCTTCTTGTACTCTGACTCATGCTCAGAAAAATTACTCACAACTCGAAAAGGAGGCCTTCAGCATCATTTTTGGATTGAAGCGATTTCGCCAGTATTTGTATGGTCGCTCGTTTACAATTTTAACTGATCACTGACCGTTACTCTCTCTGTTTGGGCCGCAGAACCCAGTTCCTGCTCATGCCGCAGCTCGACTTCAAAGGTGGGCACTGATCCTTGCATCCTACAACTACAAGATCGAGTATCGCAGCACTCACGCACATGCTGATGCAGATAGCATGTCACGTCTTCCGTTACCTCAGACATGGTCTCCCAAATGTGAAAATGTTGAGTGCTACTTCTTGGAACCTGAAGTTGTAACCAATGTGACCAGTCAAATGATCAAGAAGGAAACTCAAGTCGATCCAGTTTTGTCCCAAGTGTACAATTTTACCATCAGTGGTTGGCCAAGTGTAGTGGATCCCACACTTACAGCATTCAAGAGCAAACGAGATGAATTGAGCATCCATCAGGGTTGTGTTTTATGGGGTACTCGTGTTGTTGTTCCTTCTTCGCTGCAAGAGAGGGTCTTACATGAGTTGCATGACACTCATCCTGGAATGTCTAGAATGAAAGCTTTGGCAAGATCTTATGTTTGGTGGCCCAATATTGATTCCCACATTGAGAGAAATGTTTCTTCCTGCAACACCTGTCAGTCTATGAGATCTGCACCTCCTACAGCTCAAATCCATCCCTGGGTGTTCCCATCACGACCGTGGTCTCGCATTCATGTGGACTTTGCTGGACCAATCTCTGGGTGTACTTACCTCGTTGTTGTTGACACCTACAGCAAGTTCCCAGAGGTTGTTAAGATGACAAATACCACCGCCAAAACAACCATCATGGCTCTAGGTGATATTTTCAGCAGGCATGGTCTTCCTGAAATCCTCGTTTCTGATAATGGTCCACAGTTTACCGCAGGAGAATTTGAACACTTCTGTACTAACAATGGAATTTTACATCGTACCTCGGCTGCCTACAAACCCTCCACAAATGGCCAGGCTGAACGGGTTGTCCAAATTTTGAAATCAGCAATCAAACAAGCTCAGCTTACTAACACTGATGTGAATGTTGTTATTGCCAAGTACTTATTAGTTTATCGAAACACCCCACATTCTACTACTGGTGAACCTCCCTCTCTGCTGCTTATGGGACGGAGACTACGGACTCGCCTAGATTTGCTGACTCCTTCAGTTGAAAAGCATGTTGAAACTCGCCAGTATAGTTCCATGGTGAATCGCACTGCAAAGAGAGGCCTGCGCCAGTTCCATGTGGGTGATACTGTTCTGGCCCTTAATTATGGGAGAGGAGAGAAGTGGATGCCTGGAGTTATCACTGAGGTCCTGGGTTCACGACATTACATGGTGGAGGTGTTGGGTAACTTTTGGAAACGACATGTGGACCAGCTACTTAGTCGACCTTCAGATGATTTCCGACCGACAAACTCTTCTGAAATTCAGCGCCGTTCTGAGCCAAATGAGATGATGTCCAGTGTGGATCAACCAGGCGAGATTGCTTCCGATACAGTGATTCCATGTACTTCAGCTCCTCCTACAGCCGATGCGGATGAACCTCCTTTGATGGACTCTTGTGAACATTCCTTTGCTGAAAGGCCATCACCAAGAGATTCCTTATCGGAGATTCCTGTTCCTGCTAATGTTGAGGAGACGCCTTTGGTTAATCCAAGTTCTTCATGTGAAGTTTCGACCCCTACTTATGCTGCGGAACGTTACCCTAGAAGGACAACACGTGGTCCTCCTAGCTACTTGAAGGATTATGAACTAAAGTGATGACACTTCATTTGACTGTTGATATTAACACTGTTTTTTTTTTACATTTAGATTAACTGTCCTTACATTAGAGACTGTTTCCCTTGAAGGGGGAGATGTTATATAATTGGGTTTTGTTACGTCATTGTTGTATTGCGCATGTCCGAGCACGAGCACGTGGATTAAAGAGTGTTATGTTGTTGTCGTTCGTCTACTTGTATTTTCACCGTCTTTAGTTATCTTTCGCTCCATTTACCAGGATGTAACAATTTCAATGAATGGATTTTATTATGCATAGCGAGATTGGGTCCTAGAAAATTAGAAACATCCTCATTTTTAAACTATATGTCCTGTACAAAAATAAACATATTTAATTTTTTAATGGCATTTTTTTAAGACATATCTGTTGTTTTTCATTGTCTTAAAAGTGAAGTGATCCGATTTATAGGAGACTTGCATAAAGAAAAATATTGAATTAACATGCAATTATATTGTTTATTGTTATTCAATATTTAGGTGCAATTGATGGAACATTCATCAAGATCAAGGCACCCAGTGTGGATCCGGAATCATATAACTGCAGAAAGAAGTTTTATGCTCTGCAGTTGCAGGTAAATGTGCTCATAACAGTCAGACATGGAGGGAAAAATTGTTTGGTCACTGTTTCTTTGACATGCAGATACTTGTACTGTAATAATTTAGTCACCCTCTTTTGAGGCACTATACTGGCGTTCAGTTGGATACTGGGCCTGAAACACATACCTTGAATGGTATATGTTTTTCTATGAGAAAATATTTATTGAATTGCATGTTTTTCCATACCTTCACAGATTGTTTGTGACAACAACATGGTGCTAACAGATGTTTTAGCAGGTTGGCCCGGCTCCGTCCACGACTCAAGAGTTTTGAGAAACTCATCACTATTTACAACTTCAGGAAACAAATTTCCCTGTGATTACCATCTCATAGGTGATGGAGGATACCCACTTTTGAGGTACATTTAAGGCAAAATATAGTGTTTATTGTCAATATTCTATCCTCTTAGTTATACAAGAAACACTTACAGTTCTTTTGCTTTAATTGAACATTTCAATATGCTAGGTAATTGCTTTTTTAATTGCCATCATGATTTTAGTGGTAACAGAGTAGTTGGCTATGGGTTCCACAAGATCAATTTCTTCAGTTAGTATTTCAAAAAGTGACAATTATTTGAATGAAGGGGATTTCTGATAATATGTACTTCTTAATTACAGATGGTTGATGACACCGTTCCGCAATAATGGACACTTGCTGGCAAATCAGATAAGGTTCAACAATGTCCTGTCATCATGTAGACAGATCGTGGAACGTGCAATTAGTCTCCTGAAAGGGAGATGGAGAAAGCTGAGCTATTTGAACCATTCAAGTGTAAAGCTTATGGCAAAGATAATCATGGAGCCTGTGTCTTGCACAACTTCGCTCTCGTTCATGATGACTTTGATGAGAGTTATTTTCTTAATGATGATGATAATAATTTCAGTGGATGTGAAAGCATCCATCGAGACAGACCAGCCCAACAAAAGCGCCAACATTTACTAAACCTAGTTGTTGGTTGACCTTATAATTACACTTTCAAATTAATGGCCATGGGGTAAACAGAAGTAGGGTTGATTGTTTTGTTCTCAATAAGGGGGGTGAACCTTAACTACAGTCATACAGTTGTTGACGGAGACACTGTTTTGTGGTTACCATTTCTCGTGTCATAAACTGCTAACCTGGTAGAGACTATGAAACTGAACACAGCAACAACAATGACATTCTGCATGTGAAACTAGTATCAGCCCCTAACCGCGCATAATAATGAAAAATCGTAAAAACTCAAAGGAAAAATCCAATGTTTTTGGACAATCTTATGCAGTTTAACTTTTTTTAGAATCTGTAGCATGGAATTACCGTTCAGACAAAAAAAGGGAAAGTTCTTCAATATATTAATTTCACCTTTATCCGACATCATAACTTTTTTAATAATGCAAATTTCAACAAATCCATGCTACAGATTTTGTATTATGATGTTCTTTAAACAGTGGCATTGGTTTTATTGCGGAAAAATGTCAGTTGCTTGAGTTATAAGGGGTTTTATGTCCTGGTCACGTGACTTACCAAATATGGCCATGACTTATTAAATTCGATGGAAACATGAACAAAAAAGACAATAAATACATGTTCGTGAGGATAAATAATACCTAAGTATGTTTCGGTGTGATTGTAAGAATTTGATGAACTGCTTGCAACTGCTTGGGTAATAATTTTGCCTTACAGAATTGATTATTTATTTATTTATTTATTTATTTTGGGGGGGGGGGAATCTGTCACCCCCCTTCCCCCTCCCTTGGTTTCTAATGGTCCACCCCTAATTAATTGGTAATTGTCACCCCCCTCCCAATATTTCTAATGGTCCGCCCCTTAGCAAATTAATATTGACCCACTGATCGGTCATTGAACACATACCCAATATCAGTAACCAAAAAATTGCTTATGTAAATGATAATATATTGCACTTTTGGGGCGGGGGGGGAATTCTTTTCAAAGTCATAAATCTTGTAACATTTAATGAAACAATTACAGTCAGTGTTAAGTGAAATAAAATTTAGGGTATATCTAGCTGTTATTATATGACATAGCATTTTAGAGTGTGAATATGCACGAAAACGAGTGCAAATATGACACATTATTACACTCTTCTGAGCGCGTGCTAGGGAAAGCACTTTTAAAAACATAGATTTGGAGAAGATGGCTGAATATCAAAAACAATTTATTTAGCAAAAAGTTGTCTAATACGGCTGGGCATTTTTACGAGTCAGTTTTTATTTTTTCTCACCTAAAGGCTCGAAAAAATAAAAACTGACTCGTAAAAATACCCATCCGTATTACACAGCTTTTTGCTGAATAACCTCTATATACAGTCCATCTCACCCATACGGTGGCAGTAAACAGATGGAACTTGCATGAAAATTAATATAAATCGATGCTTTTATGTTTAATCTCAAAAGGGGCCTGTAAAAGGCAATTCAATAATAATTTATTGCACCCAAGTGTAATATTGATTGCAGGAGCCTATGATTCATCAGTAACGTACAGGAAAACTTAGAATACTTAAAAAAATGTCAATTTACATAGTTGTATCAACGAGTTTTCAATTCATTGTCAATTTTTTGTCTAAAATGACTGACCTTACATAGCATGAAGTGTTGTTAGGAGTCAATATTCAAAATTGATGTTTATATTACATGTATTTTAACCTTGGTTTAATTTTTTAATCAGAGTGTGTGTCATGAAATATAGTAAATACACCTACATGTAAGGAAATGTAGTTTTAAATACTAGAAAATGTTCAGTAAGGTATTTGTGTGGAAATGATTCAAAGCTTGGTGAGGTGATGTTAAAGAAAGCAAAAATGTTACAAATGCACTAGACATTTACAACTAGCAAATAAACATGAAGTGAAATACATGTATGCTTTCATAACAAATCAAGGCATATAAAACTATTTTAATGTTCAAATGTCCATAAATATATATCAAAGGAGATAAATGTAAGCTTAAGTTATCCATTTTACTTTACTTTTTGACTGTTTTCATTACTTCAAGCAGATTAGACCAAAACACCTTTTTCTCTTCATTCTGCTCCTTTAAAATTTGCACTTTTTTGCTTTCAACTTCTTCTCTTTTTGCTTGGTACTCCCTGAGGAAGTCAAGCATCTCGGCAGCCGAGGACCTGCTTCTGCGTTTCTTAGATGGGCGCTTCTTCTTCTTCTTGGGAGAATTTTCATCTTCCGAAGAAGAGCTCTCCCCACAATCAGAATGGACTGTAGTGGAGGATGATTCAAGAGTGAACGTTGGGTTAACGCTACATTGGCCACCAATACAATCCTCCATCTCTGCATAGTACTTCCAGGAACGTTTATCGTTTCCGCTTTTATTGTTGTGGTCGCCAATTTCCTTTTGTTTGCTCTCTAATTTCGTCCATTTCCTTAGGCACTGGATACCAGACACCTTTAAATCTGACTTTGCATTAAAGGTAAGAGCGATTTTTTCAAACACTTCTTTTTTTGTGAATTTTCCGTTACCAAACAGGGATTTGTTTTCCTTCCAGCAACTGATTAATAATTTAACGTGTCGGTCTTCCCATCTGTCTAGCAGGTCAAGATTTTCTGGAAACATATAAAGACTGATAAGTAATTTGATATAAGCTTAAGTTAAGCTTAAGCTTATTAAAGCTGAGCTGAAGTTAAACACAGCCTAAAAGCTTTTATAGTTCATAAGCATCAGCTTAATTACTTTACAATGACTAGAAACAAACCCTTGGAAGGCTTGTCCTTGTACTTTATTTCAAATGTTGTAGAAGTTTTGACAATTGCCTTACAGCTGCAAACAACTACGCTTACACTTTTTAACAGTCGCGGCAGCTGATAAGCCGACTCACCACTTCGGCAGCTAATTTAAAGAACTTAATGCCTTCAAGAAGCCCGGAAAATACCGTTTACATCATTTACAGCAGAATAACAGAAAGAAACATTTACAGAAATAAATAAAATGTACATTTTCTCTATAAAATGAAAGTAAAAGTGTTATTTTAACCTACCTTCAATTTTATCTGTAGCCGCCATTTTGTTTTGACCATGCAAAAAAAATCAAACCCAAGTGGGATTTGACAAATGGTACGCTCGCCAACCGGGAAAACCGAAAAGAGCGGGAAAAGTGGATCACCGCAAACGGCCGCCCACTTTTCCCGGGAGTTTCCCAATGGAATGGTGCGTACCATTTCATTTTTCACCCGGAATTTCCTAAATTTCCATGTAAATGGTAAGCACCCCAGTATTCCAAGATTAAAGAAAGTGACAAGGAAATCATAATACAAGCGAAACGGACTCTGATATTCAACGCCGGAGAACTGTGGACAAAAAAAAGAAAGCAACAGATTCGACATAACAATGGGCAGCTATGACGGCGCCGAGACATGCGAGCTTGTTGTATGTTATATGTTGTCCCTTTTGCAACCGAAGTTCGGCAACTCTGTAGGCCTTTGCGGAGATGACGGCCTAGAAATATCCACAGGAACCCGGAAAGAGACCGAAGAAATGAAAAAGGAAATTTGCAAGATCTTCAAGGAGAACGAATTGAGTGTTTCAATCGAGGCTAACAGGAAAATCATAGACTTTCTCAATGTTACCCTCAATCTGAGCACGGGTCAGTATACTCCATACATGAAACCGAATAACACCTTAAGATACGTCCACGTAAAGTCAAATCATCCGCCAAGCATCCTGAGAAACATACCCATTGAGGTAAACAAGCGTCTATCAGAGATATCTTCCACTGAGGAAATTTTCAATAAAGCCACACCTGCATACCAAAAAGCACTAAACGACAGTGGATATGAGTATGAACTGAAGTACGAAAAATCTGACCAGCGGAAAGTTAGAAGACACAGGAACCGTAATGTAATTTGGTATAACCCACCCTACGAGCAGAACGTAAAAAGAAACATCGGCCTAAAGTTCTTGAAGATAGTTGATGAAAGTTTTCCAGCGCATAACAATCTCCACAAGATCTTCAACCATAACACTTTGAAACTTTCCTACAGTTGTATGCCTAACATGAAATGCACAATCGAGGCGAACAACAAGGCATTGTTAAGAAAAAACGTGCCGAACCCTGAGCCGATGAAGAAATACAGTTGTGCAAAATATGCGGAATGCCCCCTACGCTGTGAATGTCTCGCTACGGACCTTGTTTACAAAGCTACGGTCACATGCGGCAACAACACAGAATCATACGTAGGGTTAACCACCACCACCTTCAAATCCAGGCTAGGCAATCATAAAGCCTCCTTCAAAACGGCCACTGAGAGCAATGATACCGAACTGAGTTAACACATTTGGGACTTGAAAGGCAGGAATTTAGACTATAGTATTAGATGGGAGATTTTTTGCCGTTCCTCTCACTATTCGAACGTTACAAAGAGATGTAACCTATGTATTGAGGAGAAATTTTTCATCTTGTGCAAACCAGAGAACGCGACTTTGAATAAGCGGAATGAGCTAATTAGCAAGTGTAGACAGAAAAATTTCTTTTGAAAAGTGACGGATAAGTCCGAAATTAACGAATTTTTCTATTGTAAAGTGTCAAAGGTCAGAAATCAATGAAGCATAGATTTTTATCTACTGTAATTTTTGCAGCTCTTTATTTCTTTGGCAACCGTGATCAACAATACGATGCCTAAAATGCTGTAAATGTTTTTTGAAGATAACATTTGGTTTTGCACTGAAGAGTGTGGGTTTGCCTGTATGAAACAGAGCTGTCTGCAATAAACTAATGTCTAAAGCGTAAAGGCTGGTTTTCACTAGCGCATAAGCATAAGCACAAGCCAACATACGCAGACTCAGTAACATGTTGATCATTAGTTCCAATTGTTTGAACAAAACAGAACAATAGGCACTAATGATCAACACGTTACTGAGTCTGCGTATGTTGGCTTGTGCTTATGCTTATGCGCTAGTGAAAACCAGCCTTAACCGTTTCCAGTCACCTCTTTCTATATTCGCTCTACCGTAAGGTATTGAGCACTCTAGATACAGAAGTTAAAAGTTATTTTTGGATATACATGTATATATATGTATATGTATATGTGTGTATATATATATATATGCCACGATTTTAACCACGAATCTAACTTTCCTGAAGTCGAACTTTTCATCAACAATGTCAGAAAAGACATCCTACAGCCACAGAACTTGAGAAAACCAAGAGACAATCTCACTAAAAAGGAAAGGTTAGCGTTACGTAATTTAAAATCTAGTGAAAACGTAATTGAAAATAAGATAAAGGTTCTAGGTTTGTCATTCTCAGTCAACAAGAGTATTAAGACAAAATGTTAGGACAACTTAATAATAATTTGAATTATGATAGGATATATTCTGGTCCCACACTCCATCATTTTGAAGAAATTAAGAAGTGGGGGCGTAAGTGGTTTTCTGAAGGGCAGATCAGTCAAGAGATTGCCACGTGGGTTGTTAATTTAGAGCCAAAACCGGGGTAGCATTTGTGAATGTTAAAACACACAAAAAAGACAACCCACTCCGTCTCATTACATCTTGCTGTGGCACTGCAATCGAACGACTTTCTGCCTTCACAGAATTCTACCTCAAACCACTATCGCAAAGTCTTCCATCTTTTGTTAAGGATTCTACAGATTTTACCAACAAAATAGAAGCTCTGAACGCAAAGGGTCCGCTCCCTGTCGGTTCTTTGTTTGTATCGTCAGATTTAGTATCAATGTTTCCGAACATTGATAACAATTTAGGTATTACCGCCGTAAGAAAGGCCCCCGATTCTAGGCCTAACAAATTTCCATCTACTGATTGTATAGTTGAAGCTGTTGAAATATGTCTTTGAATCAACAATTGCCAATTTTTCGGACAAAACTTCGTTCAAAAACATGGTACTGCCATGGGGCCTAAAAATGCCTGTAGCTATGCTGATTTAGTGATGGGCACCATTGATGAGAAAGCTAAATTTGGGGGTAGTCTAAAACCTTTGGTGGAGATATAGGGATGATATTTTTGATGTTTGGACCCAAGGTTTACCCGAATTGTTTGAATATACTGATTACATAAATTCTTTGTACTCCATTATTAAATTTGAACTAGTACATTCTCATAGTTTTTTGCACGTTTTGGATCTTACATTTCACCTTCGCGATGGAATCATTATTACGAATGTATATACCAAACCTACGGATAGTCACCTTTACTTGCCATTTTCTAGTTAGCATCCGTCGCATTGCAAAAGAGCAATTCCATATGGGGTAGCTTTGAGAATTAAGCGCAATTGTTCTACTGATGAATTTTTGCAAAATAGATGTGATGAATACAAGGGTTACTTAAAATCTCAAAATTACCCTGTAGATCTAGTGAACAAACAGTTCGACAAGGCTCTTAGTATTCCAAGATCAGAACTTTTAAACAAAAAGATTAAATCTGACAAGAGAGTCTTTCCTCTGGTTCTTGACTACAATCCAATTTTGCCAGACATCCGAAACGTCATTAGGAAGCACCTTCATTTATTACATTCCTCACCTCTTATGAATGAAATTTTTCCAGCTTATCGCTGAACCAAAAATCTCAAAGAAATTTTAGCACCATCTAAATTTCGGTCTGCTACGGATGTAAATCTTAATGAAGAAGAGGGGGGTTGCTTTAAATGTGGCAAAAGATGCGACCTTTGTAAAAGATTTTTACTTCAAGATTCGTAATTCCAGAGTTCTGCCACAGGTCGTTATTATTCTATTCGCCAAAGTTTGTCATGTTCGTTTTCGCCTTCCTTCAGGTTTGGCCATTCCAGAGTGGCGCAAGAATCTGACTTAATACCCCGACCACGACCTTTGTGATTTTCTTGAGTTTGGCTGGCCAATCAGCTACGCCAAATCCACTCCACCCCAGTCTTCAAATTTCCGCCAATTCCCGGAAATTCCAGTGAATTCCTCAAACAATCCAACAATTCCTTGTAATTCTCGTCAACTTCCATATATTTCTTTAATAGTCGAAATGAAAACTTCCGTAATGACAAATACATAATAAGAGCAGTTCAATGTTTGTCACCCATGGTGCCTTGACTGTTTTGCTGCTGATATACATTTTCTACATTCGTAAAAAGCCAAACACTGTCAAGCAGGAAGAAATTGCAATGTTCCTTGTTAGTACTCCATTATTGAAACTTATGTGTAAACAACCAGTACCTCTGTATCGAACATGGTTGTCTTTGGTTTCATGCAAAATACACAATACTATTTCCAAATCGTTAAACACTTAAAAAGCAACTTAAAGTGGAACGTCTGAGACAAGAACACAAAGGAACCCTTACCAAAAAGAAGCATACAGAAGCATGCTTCAAATGTACTTAAAGCATGCTTCAAATGTGCTTGTTGTTAAGAAAGCACATTTGGGGCATGCTTCAAAAGTGCTCCAACAAAAAGTGCCTCATAAAAGAAGCACTTTTGAAGCACATTGAATGTGCTCTAAATGTGCTTCTAGTAATAGGCTTGTTCATAATCACATGGAAGCACTTTTGAAGCATTCTTCTTTTGTGCTCCAAATGTGCTTCAAGTCATGGGCTTGTTCATAATCACATGGAAGCACTTTTGAAGCATTCTTCTTTTGTGCTCCAAATGCGCTTCAAGTCATGGGCTTGTTCATAATCACATGGAAGCACTTTTGAAGCATTCTTCTTTATATGTAATCTAATTATGCATGTTAATATGCAAGTCATCATTATTCTTATGTTCAAAGGCTGTGCCTGTTACTACAAACACAAGATCTCCTAACATAATCACCATAAGGCTTTTTTTCGTACATAATAATAATAATAATAATCTTTATTTATATCATCTAAAATCACTAATTGCCCTAGCCGCTTTACAAGAATAAGATAAGATTATTTATAAATATACGATATAAATTAAGGCAACAGAAACTGTTTTTAAGGTTTATAAGAACTTATTATTGTATTGATCCATATCACGACCGAGCAAATGTTCTGTGGTCCAGTGAAGCAATGTTTTTAGATTTTTCTTTAAAGAGCTTATTGTAGTTGACTTCCTTAGCGACAGAGGCAAATCAAATTCCATAGTCTAGTGCTGGCCACTGGTAATCTACATGTATGGTCGCCATAAGCTTTCAGCCTTGAATCCAGGATTTATAATGATTTATTAGAACATTATCTTAAAGAGAAACAAGATGATTGAGATAACGTTAACATCATACTCAAGTATTTAGGTGGAAGTCCATTTATTGCCTTGTAGACTAATAAGATCTTATATATAATATGATATTGGACTGGCAACCAATGTGATGAGATCAATTAATGTCTACATTAAGTAGAGTTAATGTCACAACCACGCGAACAATCATGTGCTCATCATGTGGTGTGCATTATTTCAGGGTTATATTTCCTGTCCATAGATCAACCATGACCACAAAGCCTTGGCATTTATTGCATAGTCACTTAGCCAATCAGCTTGTTTTTTCCGCTGTCACTCTGCTGTGTGGCTTTTGAGCAAATTCAGTTGCAGTCTTGACTTCTACAATCGAATCATCGTTTTAAGATGCCTAAGGTACATTTCACCTCATCAAAGAAATAAAACGAAAATTAATGTTTGTTTATTACAACATCAGGCTATAACAAATATAATATATAACATTAGGTACCTCTTCTACTGTAGCTATCCAAACTAGTCATTCACGATGAAAATCTTGTCCACTTGAAAAAGGCTATTGTGCAACTACTTCAACTCAGAGGCCACACTAGCAAAATTATTGGCCTTTGTTTCTTGCGCTCTAAATGTTCAAATGTCAAATTTTGTGTACATGCTCATATGTGCTGTTTAAATGTTTTTGTTTGAACTATGTTACAATTAGTTCAGTAGAAAGCGTTAAAACATGTGTGTAAAATTTGCTTGAGTGGCTCGGTTGTAGTAATCACACTGTAAAACAATTTGTCCTGAATGGAGCAGTTAAATTGCTACTCTCTCTCCACCCTATTGGGGGCAAGACAGACAAAATCTAACTCATAGTTAAAAGAAACAAAAACACATAAAGACACTATACTTGAAATGGGAAATGCAAACAAATTCCTAGTGCACTTAACTGGAATGATGTGATGTACTTTGGCATTCGTGAATTTGTCCTGAGATAATTCAAGGTCTCCCTTTTCCAGTTTTTTTGCAACAGCTAGATAATGCGGTGTGCTGCAAATGCTACATGGGGACGAATTTCTGCAAAAAACTGGATTACCACATTTGACAAAAGTTTTCACATATATTGAACAGAAAAATACTGTGTGCAATCTCCTACCAAAGCAGAAACAGTGTAGCTGTTGCGCTTTATTACAGGCTTATAATCTTCACTATGGACTATTTCTCCATTTAAAAGTATTCGTTTGAATTTCAGAATACTTGTTTCTTTCAGTGTCCCAACTGCTTTTTCAACAACTGACTTGTCCTCGCCAGTGATAGAGTAACTGGTCATAGCACCAATGCAATAAATATTTTCTGCTAGACAAAACATTTTCTGACTAGGCTGCTTTCCTTTCAAACTCAGTTTTTCATATAAAAAGTGTGCTGTTGTACCTGGCACAAGACAACTCTCCAGCAAGGGAAGATTCTGGTTAATACTAACAGCTAAAGTAATTTGCTGGTCTATGTTCTGTGTTCCATGGAAAAGTCGTCTGAGCTCACCATTATAATCTTCAAAATAAAAACAGGACTGTGACCAAAGTGGGCCTAGATCCTTGACCTTTTGGACTAAATGAAGAAGTGTATGACAATTGGAGATTTCGTATCGTTTGCCATACAATGCTGACATGTTTAAACAAAAATGTTTCAAAAGTAAAGAGGCCTTTTGTAGATCAGTGCCAGAGATGGAATCTTGAAGTAAAATATAAATTGCTTCTACTAACAAAATGAAATGCTGATAGTATTCATTAGGTAAGAGGCCTAAAAGACATGGGATACCAAAATAAAGTAAAAACGATTTGAACTCAGAAGCCTTGTAATGTTTAAGGTCTTCTATAGTTCGAGGCAAACGTGTTATGAAATTTGGAGGGTGCAGCATTGCTAACCTTTGATCTACTTCTTTAACCTTGCTAGAAATATTATAACTTTCTCCCTTGCTACTCTTGTCAAACCAAAGGTGCATAAACATTTTCATGACACCCAGCAAAACACAGTGCATGTAATCTATACTTATGCCTCTGACAATGTCAAACTTAGGAACAAACATAAACCAAGTTGATCCCTTGACTCCCTCAACTGGATTTCTTTCTCTATCTGCTTTCTTGGCATTTGAAACTGTATCAGCATGTGTCCTTTCGGTTCCATGTCCAGTTCGACTGGATAAATTATAAGGGTATGTATGGGTGGAACCCCTTTCACTGGTCTTGACAGATTCTCCTGGGCTTTGACAGAAGGGACAACCATAATGCCCATTGAACTGCATCATTTCTTGAAACAAACAGCGAGCAGGAGCATCAAACACACCACAGAGCAGAATTGCTCTAATTTTCCATGTGGAGCCAGCAACAAGAATGTCAGCACCTATTACATAAAATAAACAGCAGTGAAATTTTAGAGGCATTTCAAATGAACATGTAACATAAACTAATTTATCATTTCCAAAATAATTATTATGACACTAATTAAATCAAGTATTGGGCTTTTTGTGTCTTAGGTTCCAAATAGCTTTAATAATAGAACATGTACAATTATTGAGTTTAAGAACATTTTTCACTATCAAAAAACCTCAATTTGAACTGTATGATTGATGACTTCATTTGGCAATTAATTTCAAGACAAATAATAATGTGAGAAATAAGGCTTCTTGAAAGTTAAGAGTGAAAATTACCTTTATGGAAGAGTTCTTTCAAAGACTCTGCAAATGGACGCATAAATGTCTTGAAAAATGGTTTTTCTTTTCCAAACCATAACCCAATAAATAACCTGTGTTTCCTGGTAAACCTAGCATAAAATTAACATCATTAAAGAAAATAAACAACAACCACAATCATTATTATCATATTCATTTAAAAAGTAATATGTTTTCTCACAACAATAAAAAATAAATAACACTAACAATGGTTTAGATGATGATTAATCTATAACTGTTAAATTTCTTTGAGAATTACCAATCGTCATTCCTTTTAAACTCATTAATATGCACGCAAGTGAAATGAATGTATTATGTGCATGCCATATCCTTCCACCCAACCAGTTAACTACCCCTACTCATTTTCAGCCAATAGTTATGATCAATAATTATTGTCATTCATGCACAATTATTATCATCCAATGCACACAGCATACTTTATATTCAATAATAGTAGACAAAAGTGAAATAAAACCTTCAAATGCATATCCAATCACAATCAGACTTTCATACCTGATCTTAGGTGGGATTTCATTGATTATTAAGTACAGTGGCCATACTGAAAATGAAGATGACCGGAACAATGACACTCCATCAGTATTCATCTGGAATGAGATGTGCAGCTCTTTTTTCTCCTTTTTCTTGGTACCAATGAAAAACCCATCATGACCAAAGTGGGTCTTGTAAAGATTTCCATCTAGCACATCTGTTATGTTTGCTCCTCTTTTATGTGATGCCTTGTAGTTTAAAATGTCCTGTAGAAGATTTCCATCTAAATAGAAACAAATGAATAATTTATTATAGATAATACGAAAGTTTTTAAATTAAGTTTGATGCCATGTAAGAGTGGATTGCTGCTGTTTCTTTTGCTCTTGGTCATGCACTCATTTGAGCAGTCACTCACCAGGCTTTAATGATAGTACTTGTATAGTGCATGCAGACTGTAACATGAATAACAGAAATATCACATTTAAAAATGAAAAAACTTACTGTTTAGCAAGGCATGCAGCTGTTGGATAATTGGCACAACAACAAAATAGGAACAATTTTTCTTTGCAACCAATCTTGCATGACATGTTGGGCACAGTTCAGGAGTGTTAGTACCAAGGTAGGTGTTGCATTTTCTTGACGTACAGTAGTAGTGAAATTCAATAACACTGCACAAATCCTTGAAGAAGGCATTGAATAGCCTCGTCGTTGTTCTGAAGACATTGGGGGACAAGCAGTGAAGCTCAACAAGTATAAGAAGATCACTTAATGCATCAGAGGTTAGACTGTGTTTCATTGAGAAGGTTAGCACTAGCAACATGCTTGCCATTAAGGTCAGCCTTGCGCCAGAATAGATGAGTGGTTGATCATACTCTTTTGAACTCTGAGAATTTGATTTGCAACTTTCTTCTTCTTCATTGCCTTCAAAAACAAAGAAAAAGGAATCTGTTACTAAAAATCACATCCCTCGACAATAATTTTCTTGTCATGAGCAACCGGGGTAAACATCTTTAAGATTACTTTATACTACAATATGTACATGTACCTTCTCAGCTTTGGTATAAGCAAGAATCGCTGTCGCTTTCTTTGCATTTTGTAATCTAAATTAATTTTTTTTTGACACATTTATTTACTTGCACATAACTTACATTTTAACAATCGTACTGTTGATTGAACTACTGTTTACATTTACATCTACAAAAAAAAAAACACAAAAAAATACTAAAAATAACTGTTATAGTATAATATTTCCTTGGGGGTCACTTATCGCCAGAGAAAAAAACTATTAGAAATGTTCATGGCAATTCTTGGTTTTCACATGACGTCATAAAAATTCAAAAATCTAAAGTATACGTCCTACAAAGCTGTTTCTAACATGGTATGTGGATACCAGTGTTATAATCTTTCACAAAAAGTTTCAGGTTTTAACGATGTTTTGCTTCCTATTTATAAAGGTTTTAAATGTGTCACGCAATTCGTCACGCTATTTCAGATAAGCCGTGAAAATCAAACAAAATTGGACAAGTTGAGAGTTATTTTTGAATTATAGATGCTTGTGAGTCGATTTAATGGAACTTATGGTGAATACAATGAAGTACCTTCTGTGTCACTGCAAAAGGACAAGTCGTCCTCATCATCTGCGTAATGCTCATATTTGTATACGAAAACACCAGAATCTGCATCTCTGTGGCCATCGCAGGAGCCATAATCCGCATTGGTATCTTCCTCATGTGAAGCACAGCTAAAGTCATCGGTAAATTCTTCCCCTTCAATGATACTTTCTTCTATGTTTTCGCTGCCTTTTTTTCCCTCTGGCCCTACTATGTCCTCTACTTCTAGCCTCGACATTTCTGCCACATGGTCAGTGTACGTCGTCTCACTCTCAGTGTCTTCCAGTTGAGTGGAAGCAATTTTCTGCCTTTTTCGTGCTCTCCATTCGCTAACTCGTGGCTCCGCTTGTAACTTGGGATCTCTTAACCATGACAAGTAATTTCCTTGTTGTTTTCGTGGGTTTTTAGAGTCGTTTTTTGTATTAGAAGACATTGAGTTTTCAGATTGATCGCACGCCATCTTGATTTTTATCCCAGGGTTCCTCTCGACGCTCATTGTACGTACTGCGCACACTCCGAGTCCCGTCATGCATTGCGAGCAGGTATGACCAGTAAAAAGAGCGGGCTTTTCGTGTCAGATCAGTCGTGGTATATTTTTTATGTGATTTATTAGTTTGTTCCCTGCATTTAACCGTACAAGAAATGATTGGAAGACACCAGATACGGCCCCCTACTCAAGCAGACGTAGGTAAGTTGAAAATTTCGAACTTCACTTTTCGTATTTTCGAGACAAGTTTGATTGTCTGAATTACAAGTATGCAGCACAACGTTGGTATTTCATTTATACTCGACTTTTCGTTTTTCGACACAACTTTCATATGCAAGCTTATTTCAAACTCTGTAGGAATGAAAACGAATAAGGCAACAGACGATAACAAGTAATGATTCTTTACTTTTACTTTTAAGGTTATGCACTTATCCAGTACACTGAGGATGATATCTATGCAGTGTTTGCAGAGGATAAACTGAGAAAAAACTGCCTTGGGCTCTTCGATGCACCATACGGGAATAGTTACTACCCATGTAGAATTCTGAAAGCTTCACGTACATATTATAGAATACATTTTCCTTGTCTTGTGGCACAGAAGGTTCCACTACTAAGTTAACAGAGGAGAGGTAGTCTTCATGGCATACTTGTCTCCTGGATAGTCTTCTGGTAATTGGGCCATCTGAGTATTTGATATAAATCCACTTTATATAACAGTAGGCAATTGTTAGTTAAAAAAGACAATAATTAATTTATTGGTGTTTTCTATTATGCATGCAGATTCTAAAGATGAACTTTTGAAGTTAAAGGCTGAGTATGAGCGTTTCAATAAAGAGAAAGCTAATGAAACAGGAGAAGAGACTGAAGATGAAGAGGGGAAAAGGGCAGTGGAGAAAGAAAAAGAACAGGGGGAAACAGAGGATGAAAATAAAAAAGAAAAGCTAAGAAAGAAAAAAGAAGAAAGCGAGAAGAAAAAAGAGGAACAAAGGAAGAAAAAAGAAGAAAATGAGAAGAAAAAAGAAGAAAAGGAGAAGAAAACAAGAAGAAAAAAGAAGAAAATGAGAAGAAAAAAGAAGAAAACAAGAAGAAAAAAGAAGAAAACAAGAAGAAAAAAGAAGAAAATGAGAAGAAAAAAGAAAATGAGAAGAAAAAAGAAGAAAAGGAGAAGAAAAAAGAAGAACAAAGGAAGAGAAAAGAAGAAAATGAGAAGAGAAAAAAAGAAAAAGATGCAGAGAAGGAACATCTCCTGCAAAGAAACAACAACATCATAGAAGATTTGGCTAGGTTCGAGTGTGAAGCGATTGAAGACAGTGAGTCAGAGGATAATTTCACTTCAGATGTTGTGAGTGAGGGTACTGCACTTTTAAGTGCATGCACCCAGATCCTTCAGCCTCCATTTCCTTCACCATACATTGAACCGGCAATACCAACGCCACGAACCACCATAACTCCAACGCCACGAACCACCACATCAATGCCACGAACCACCATAACTCCAACGCCACGAACCACCATAACTCCAACGCCACGAACCACCATAACTCCAACGCCACAAACAACCATGACTTCAATGCCACAAATCACCATGAATCCAACACCACGAACCCTCTTCACGACCAACCAACAGTCAAGAACAACAGTGGCCATGAAGTGCCCCAGGCAGAACAATGCTCTCACGGAAATGAATCTGGATCATTGTAAAACTTGTGCAGTTTTACAGGAGAAATTAGATACAATGGAATATGAGGTCAAAAATCTGAAAAGGAAAATTCAAGGTATGAATGTACAAGTCATTTATTTTATACACTTTATCCATTCATTTAATTATTTATTTATTCATTCAAGCCCAAAAAAGAGAACATACTGAAATAGTGGTTGACACAATTTTTTTTTTCATTCAAGGTGTTTTGGCTGGTGCTTACATTTGTAAGTCTTCATCAGTTTAATTATCATGTTTGCACGCATGATGTCAAGTGCGTGCTCAGGAAAAACGTGTGAAGTTTCTTGAAAACGTAGTGTAGACTTATAAGTGTGCCAGATATTTGTAGATTTCTGGGATGGCGATGTGCTTATTTCTAGATTGCGGATTTTGCACTTAAACCAGGCTTCCAAGAAAAGTCGCTCATGATAATTAGCTTTATGTCCAACAACTCTGACATTTCCAAAATCCATTTTGTGGTTCAGTGTTTTCATGGACATGGCAGGAAATCTTGGAGTTATGCTCAAACACGGAAATAGCTCTTTTGTGTTCCACAATCCGAGTTTTAAGTGATCGCTCTGTTTGACTGAAAAGCTGTCCTTATGCCGGGCATTTCGGAAAGGATCGGTCGAATTGTAAGGCAACAACAAATCAAAGTCACCTTCAAACCATTGAGAACTGTGAACAGTTTTTTCCCTTGTTCCCGCGACTGAAAGGCCAAGAAAAGTTTGACCAGCCACAATCTGGCACAGTGTACAAAGTCAGTTGTGCCAACTGCAGTTTTGTATACTACGTTTTCAAGAAACTTAACACGTTTTCCCTGAGTGCGCGCTCAACGTGCTCTTATTCGAATCACACGTGCAATCACTGTAATTCAACAGATGAAGGCTTAGCACCAGCTGAAACGTCTTGAACAAAACACAAAAAAATAGTCAGTGTCAAACCATTATTTCGCTATATCAACTCCTGACTACAACTGTTCTACTTTTAAACCCAAGTAGAGAACAACTGGATGTATCTCAGTAAATGTAAATGCCTGCGCCAGGCCAAGTGTACACAGGACAATTAAGCAGCAGCCTGTGCTTGATTTTAACTTTGCTCACATATTGTATTTAACCACATGAAATTTTAAAAGTAAAAGTGCTATTGAAAGACACCGTTCTAGCAATTCAGCACTGGAATATTCTACTTGTAATATTTTGATGCAGTTTTCGTCTATAAATAGGCTTTAGAACTTGAAAAAAAAAACATAAAAATGTTTAAAAGACTGGTAAATACAAAATATTATTTTGATATTTTATAAACATCAGGCAGCAAATCCCAGTACCCTTTGGTGAGCCTTCAATACAGCAGGCCCAGCAATGGCGTGCCTGGGTCATGCAAATTAAGGAATCCATTGTTTTTTATCTCAGAACTTGGTGGCAATGTGGATATCTCTACAAAAGATACCTCTACAAAAGCTGGGAAAATTGCCAAATCTGTTGCTGATTTGTATCAGGTAAGATTTTTGTTGTTAATTGTACCGTTTATTATATCGATTTTGAAATCACGCGCGTGCTCTGCAATCTGATTGGTTCTGAGCAGAGTGATTTGAGAACGAATCGCACGATCTTGTTCAAAATCGTGCAATTCGTTCTGAAATCACACTGCCACAAACGCGCACGCAAAGCATTCCATTTCCGCATGCTCGTTTCTCAAAATGACCCGGCTATTGCAGGTACTGACTAAATTAAAATCTTGTAGCTCTTGTATTTAGGCTATTAAATTGTATGATTTCAAAATGGATGTAATAAAGTGGTAATTGAAGTTTGGATCGTGCAATTTTGTAATGTCTAGTTTTAAACCCAAGTAGAGAACAACTGGATGATGCTACATGTATCTCAGTAAATGTAAATGTAAATGCCCGCACCAGGCCAAGTGCACACAGGACAATTAAGCAGCAGCCTGTGCTTGATTTTAGCTTTGCTTACATTGTATTTAATCACATGAAATTTTAAAAGTAAAAGTGCTAAGACACCGTTCTAGCAATTCAGCACTGGAATATTCTACTTGTAATATTTTGATGCAGTTTTCGTCAATAAATAGCTTTAGAACTTGAAATCACGCGTATGATTTCAGACCAAATTGCACTCCCCTCAGTTCAATTACCATTATTAATCATCAATGCTCACAATTCTTCCATTAGGTAAGCATCTGCACATTTTATATCCAGGGGATATATCTATGACTTGAAAAAATTAACTCCTTATACCTTTCCTGGCATTAATTTCCTCATAATATTAATCTATTCTAGATGGTTGAGCTGGTGCCAGGTAGTAGAGTTTACTTGTATCAAGCCCAGCTTAACAGGGCTCTACAAAGGACAACGGGAACAGGCAGGGCTAGGTGTCTCTTGTTGGCATTTTATTCCCCTCATGAGCTCATCGAAGCAAAGAACTTAACAGGGGCTAATGGCCAAAAAGGTCTGGACAAGGACATTGTTGAAGCGATAGTTAGTAAGTATTCAACTTCATAAACAGTAGCCACACTAACCATCTCAATTTCCTACACCAATCACAACAATTTCATTATTCTGCAAACTTAAATAAGGATTGACAACAAAAACATTTCTCACCTTACAATAATAGACAAATCAGTGACCAAAAAAACTGGTTTGGAAATATTATATGCCATATACCTTCAGTTACTCATCCATCCAAAATTTAACTGTGACTAGAAATATACATGTATTTCCAAATTATCCAAAATAAGACTGCGTTTTGTGGCATTTATCAAAATGCTCATCTACTGTGTAGAGTATCTAAGGGAAGTTAATCTCAGTGCTACGTTCTCAAATTAAATGATAATTTCTCTCTCTTTTCAGCTTTTTCTGTTCAGGGATTCCCTGGAGATAAAAAGCAACTGTCGACTAATGTCAAAGCTGCACTAAGAACAAAGATCACAAGTACATGTATGATCTGTAAATCAAAGCCTGCTTTGTCTGTTCAGGAAAAGTCACACATAAGTGAAAGTGATCATTAAAAAAAAGATTATAGATTTTATTTGTTTTTATAACCTTGATTATTTCCATATTTTCAATAAGTATCTTTTAACCAACTTTTTTTCAATGTATTTTATTATGAAACTGTCTTATTATAAAGTTCTATTTTCAAAGTCCAAACAAAAACAAAATAATTTTATTAGTCTTTTTATAAAAATAATCTAGGTATATGAATCACAGTTATCATGACAATCACAGGTGTATACAATTTAAGCAAAGTTTGAGATGAATGATAACATTTGATTTGACTAGTATATGGCTGTGAAATTGAAAGCGGATCTTAGATAACAATGGTCTGGACCAGGTGAGACATTATGCGTGAGACATTACAGGTGAGACGTTATGCGGTTTATACAACATGTTTACCCCAGTGATTTTTTTACAGTGAAGGTCAAATGTTATGGTCCAATGTATATTTTAAAAATCCTATGTCCTGGGAGCTGATGCTCGTTGGAGTAGTCGATATTGACATGGCTTACAGAGCTATTGACCTGAGTTCGATACTCAAATGTTCTTTCTTCCTTTTTTTATCGAGTGTGAAATGAACGTTTCTAATTGTAAGTTGTAAACGTGTTGTAATCACATTGTGTGAACCACACTTGAGGTCTGCCGTTGAGTGCCTCTAAGTTTTACAGAGTTATTTCAGAGAGCTTAATATATAACAAAATTGATTTCAATGTATAAATTATATTTATGAAGGCAGGCCATTTAGACCTATACATTGTATTCGGAAACAGGACAAAAATGTTGTAATAAATATTCTTTTTCTTGATATTTTTGTGTTCCAAATAGAGCATGCTTCAAATATGCTTAACACCACTGAGAAGCATTTTTGGGGCATGCTTCCAAAAGAAGCACATTTGGAGCATGCTTCAAATGTGCTTCTTCATATATTGTTGAATCCCTAAGAAGCACATTTGGAGCATGCTTCAAATGTGCTTCTTCATATATTGTTGAATCCCTAAGAAGCACATTTGGAGCATGCTTCAAATGTGCTTCTTGTGTTCCAAAAGAACCCTGTTTGAAGCACATTTATAGAAGCACATTTGAAGCATGCTTTAAGCACATTTGAAGCATGCTTCAAATGTGCTTCTTTTTGGTAAGGGAAATCACTACCGTGAAGGAGGTTTTGAAATCGTTTCTTAATTTGCATAGAATTTAGCGATTTTAGTGCAGATACATCCTTTCTCTAGAAATACTTTTTTGGTTTCAGTATGTAATTGCAGGCCTACATGTAGAGGTATGTTACCTTTTCTTCAATATTTATTAATACGGTTGAAATAAAAACCATAAAATGGATCACAGCATGTTTACTCAATCTGGATAGTGAAGAAAGCATTAAAAAAGGAAACATCCCACACAATGACAGCCAGAAGAGAAGTCTATACAATAAAGAAGACAATTAAGATATAAACTCGAGGAAAAATATTGGTCTGTAATTCTCCAAATGATAATAATTACAGTGGTAGGAATATCACAAATGTAAGAGCAATAGTATTACATGTAAAGCATTACAGACAAGATAACAATTGAGATGAATAAGCAGATCGCTAAATTACACTTTACATGGTGAGAGAGTTGCAGGATGTCACAGTTTTTCAGTCAGTTGAATGAATTTGAAATTCTCTTCATTATTCATGTATTTTGCAGGTTGTTCATCTACATGCTAGCTTAACTTGGCCTTTTTATGCCAGTTGAGAACAGAAACAACTGGTAGTGACTTATTTTACCCTAACTCGAAAAACAAATCATATTTGCACTGCATATGCCCAGCTAGGATTCACATCAATCACAATTACAAGTAGGTGAGTGATAATCCAGTATCATTGACAAAAACAGTGCAGCTGTTCCTTAGCACAATGTTCAAATACGATTTGCTATGAATGATATATCTTTCCATCTGAATTTGTTTAAATGTGAACACTCGGGATATATGGCCTATCTTGCTCTCAATAAAACTAGTCAATGTTACATTTAATATGTCTGTAGGCGTCATTACACCAAGGGCAAAAACTTTGCTCGACATTTCCTCACGTTTACACCTTAACATGTACCTCCTGTGTCATATTCTCATGAAACTCTTTGCTGGATGAGCCACAATATGGTAAGTGAAGTATAAGTTCGGGAATCTTCTGCTGTATACAGACAGAAAATGCAATCTGGAGTTCCACCTTCTGTGTTCCATGAAATAATTTTTGCATGTCACCATTATAATCTTTAAACCAGAAGCAACAGCAAGCCCACATAGGACCTATATTCTTGACACAGTCTTGGAGATGTAGAAGACAATGAACATCAAACATCTCATAATGGCTTCCATACAGTGCTTCAATACGCTTGACCCTCTTCATGCTTTTCTGCTATAATTCCCGGGTTACAACAGTTCTTATGGAAAACATTCCCTGTTCTGAAAAAAACAAGCGTGTTTTGTACACACACGAGGATGCTCTTGTTAATTTGGCCAAGCAAAACGTTCCCTTCAAAACAAGCAAATCCTTGTACAAGAGGGTGGTGGCTTTATACAAGACTTATTGGCCCCTGTTGTTAAAAGAAACTATGCATTATTGTACTGATCACTTGAAGTTTGTATTTAACGAGTATGGATCAATATGAAGAGGAAGGCAGACTTTGAAAAAGAAATGGAGAACATAATAGAGGATACTTTAATCTCCAATAAGGACAACAACGAGGAGCCATGAATTAAAGATACACAATCTTTCCAATCAAAGGGCCCTGAGAGCCATCTCGGTAATACGAAACAAGTTGAGGTTAATTCTAGAGGCCGCAAGAAACCAAACTTAGTGGCTACTACTTATCTGGCAACAAAGACAAAGAAACTCTGCAGCCCTACTACTTTCGAGCTGGCAAAGAAATTTTGGCATAACTAAACATTCTAAACACGTAAGAGCTAAACTCTGAAGGTCTAGTACACAACAGCACAAAACCCACAGTAGTCATTTCAGGCCTGTCAACATAGTGCCTAATAATGTCTTTGAATGGAGTCACTGAAATGGCTTGTTGAAATGCTTGGTTTATCCTTCCATTTACGGCAAACACAATTTGACTTGTAAACGAACACACTTATAGAGTGAATTCTGCCAAATTAAAACTTTCTGCATGTACATTTGCACAAAATGATAAACTTTAGTTAGCTAAGTCACCAAAATCATGACTTCTCTTGCATAATAGCATCAGCACATTAAAGCATGTAGCCAAATCAAATAATGGCAATGATCCAGTATCCCAAAAAAGAACAACACCTAATGTCCATGCTATATCTTGGCAATATACGCTCAAAGCCGGAAAGACTTGTAGCGACTAAGAATACAATAAATACTATAAAATCGCTGTCTCCTTGATACTTAGAAAAACAAATAACCAACAAATAACCATATTCAGTTTATAGTCATCAAAATCATAACTTCTAGCTCTTCCATACTCTTGCATAATCAAACTGTAATTTTCTTCAGAGAAATATACGCTCAAAGCTGGAAAGAGTTGCACTAACTAAAAATACAATAAATGCTATGAAAACGCTATGTTCTCAACACTTAGAAAAACAATTATCGCATTGAGTTGAATTTATCTCCTAATTACATATGTATCCTTTTTCAAATTCCACAACTTAAGTACACACTGCGTAATAATGACTTTGGTATACCTAGATTTAATACTGTCACTTTTGGAAAACATTCGCTTAGATATATGGGACCCAAAATATGGGCAATTGTACCAAGAAATGTAAGGGAACTGACATCCATATCATCGTTTAAATGTTACATACGTAGAATAGACCTTGTTTCTAAATTGACTGATAGTAGATGTGACAACTGCCTTTTATGTAAGACTTAGGTTAGATTTTAAATCGTACATATTATATATAGTTTTATTTTAAATTCTTAAATATTTTTAGGTAGTATTTAGTGTCCCCAGTTAGTGGTTGAATAACTGCTATTTTAGATTTGACACATGAATAAAGGTTGTTGTTGTTGTTTACAAAAAAAAACATCTTAATGTGACATAAATAGGCCATTGTCTGAAACGAAACATTATACTACACTAAACTGATAAATGTTAACTTTCCATTTTAATTCCATTTGCAGTTTAAAAATAAGTATATTCAGTATACAAATAACACAAAATCTAAAGGCCCATTTACATGGTATAACTTTTCCCTACAATTGTCGCACACAACAGACTTAAGACATGCTATTTACACCTCACATTTTAGCTCACAACACCAGAAAATCGTATGCAATTCTCTTGGTTTGCCACAAGAGAGACTAGGGAGAGAGCAACAAACAAAATGGCGGACAGAGAGGAACTGGGGCTTTGATCATTGTATCAGTTGTGGTGAGGCAAAAAAATGTAAGTGACGTGCAAAATCTGTCCAGGAAAAAGATTGGCTAAAACAAAGAACAAGTTGTAGTAAAAAGTAGTAAAACTTTATTTAATCAGGGTGGCCCTGCATATAATAAAAATTACATTAAATTAAAAATCTAAATTACAGTAAGCGGGTTTGTCGAGAAATGTTACAATTAAAGCTTGAAGATCGACAAAATTACAGGAGATATCTACGCATGGACACAACAACATTTGAGGTATTGCAGCAATCAGATTCGTCAAATTTATTTTTCTAAAATGACTGCTATGTGACAATTTAACATAAAAATACATATGCTAAGTAATGTGTTATTTCATAGGAACTTTTGGAAAACGTTAAACCCTACATCGAAAGGAAAACTATGAACATGAGAGAACCGATCCCACCTGGAGAGCATTTGGCAGTTTCTCTGCGTTTTTTCGGCGTATCTTTTAGCAGCCTTCAATACCAGTTTAGGATAAGTGCATGCACTCTTTCTATGGTAATTCTGAAGTGTGCCAGGTCATTTTTCAAATCTTGAAAGATGATTATGTTAAGTGGCTACAAAACGCCAAAGCATTTGACTTTATAATTACAAAGGGTTTTACAGCATTGTTCTCATGGACATTGTTGATGCTGACAACAAGTTCAAATTTGCTAATGTTGGATGCCAAGGAAGAATTAGTGACGGTGATGTCGTAAAAAATGCTGATTTTTGGAAGGCTTGGGTTGAAGGTGTGAATACGTATTTTAGATGTAGGTAGGTTGATAAATTAATTCAATCTTTACAATAATTCATAGAGAAATAAAAAACATTCCAAGTACATTGTTGAGTTATTGCGTTCGTTGGAGAACACAATCCTAATTTCGTGTTGGGTGTCCTGTGCAATTTGCTAGCGAAAAAATCGAGATTTTTCTCATGCTTGGACATCCGATTAGCCCCCCCGAAGGTTCTTTTGTGTTTTTCAGGGGCAAATTCACGAGCGGGAACTGGTATCTACTTTGGCCTCACTGTCAGGGTTTTGAGTTTTTATTGACATCTCATGTGTCGGGTTCTACAAACATGTTTTGGTTACGTTCTACGCTCGGTAAATGATATTTTTGTTTCTAATGTTATGGTATTTCAATTCCTTCTAGCTAGCATTTATTGAAGCCTTACGGAAGTGTGTATGACTCCTGCTCCTGTATCAAGTCGAACTTTATCAGCGCTGTGAAGTTTATGTCATCGCCTTTGAGGAAGAATGGCCACACAGTCATCTTGAATACAACAAAACACAAACCGAGGCACTTTATTTATCGGCCGTTGGGCAGATGACCATGATCTGTGGTCACAAAATAAATAGTTTAGTGAGTTGTGTTTTGTGCCACAAAATCAACCAACCGACTTGTGTAGCTCGGCGACCATTGTGCCACAAAGCACAAGCCAAAGGTCTTGCATCTTTGACAGAAACGTTCAAAATGCCATCCAATTAATTGGGTGTTGTCTACTGTGAGACTGATTTCCAACAGTTGGACAAGAGAAAACTAGTAAGGAAATCGAAAGAGAGGAGCGAACTGGGAATTTGCTGCATAAGAAAAATAAGATTAAACGAGTCACACTGCCAGTTCTGGAAGCTAGAGTCAAGATAAGGCCCTGCCAGGGGTAAATTCCGACAGGCGACATTGTGTTGAAACGGCAACACGAGAGCCATGAACTAGCGACGAACGACAGACTGCTCCAATGAATTACCGAAAGCGACCCCAATACCAAAATAAAACGACAGCGAATTTCGCAATTGCTAAGATTTTGAAAGCATTCGCATGAAAATAATTACTCAATAATAAAATCACGTCTCATTTTACTGTCTCATTTTCTTTTATTTGAAATAATAAAATTAATAACCAACTAAAAGTCTGTGTTCTTAGGGATCTTGTTTTTTTTGCGGCTGTAGATTGTCATTTGCGTAACTCCCTTTTATAGCTTTGCGTAACATGATCACTTCCCAACGTGCTCAGTCTAGCTGTCGTCAGCAGACAGTCTCGTGTGTTCGAGTGATCATCAAAGACTTCACGATTCGGATTTGCTTTACTTGGGTTTCACTTGGATGCTGTTGACAGTATGGGAAAGCACAAGAAGGAAAAGAAAAAGCGAGAAAAACAAGACAAGTCTGAAAGGAGAGAGAGACCAGGTGAGTCAGTATTCATTAATCGGCTGCCGGTGTTGTGTCATATGGAAGAGAAGTGACTCGTTTCATGTCTTTCATTGCTTCAATTCAACTTATTTTACAATCAATAAAGTATATAGGTCATATAGGAATACAATTGATGGCAGCGAGACGGCTGATATTTCAGACTAACCGAGCATTTGTAAAAATCGTTTTAGCGTTTGTAAAGACAAGAGTGCTCACAAAATGCAAGAAACTAAACACTAAACATCACATGAACTTGTAAACAACCTTTGCAATTGCATCTTTAGTTTGAGGTTCACTTACTTTCTTTTCCATCAAATACTGTTAGAGCTGACTTCGTAAGTCTTTTGGTGTTTTGTTCGTCTTTATCATCCACAAGTCGCTCGAAAAATCTTGACGTGAACTCCGCCATGACAAAATTGCTCAAAGTGCCGGTTAACTTGTTAGCTAACGTCACCTTGCATGTATAAAAACTATTGTCGGCAAAATGACATCACTTTTACATGCATAAAAACTGGTGTCTAGTTTTCACACAATACTCCTGTGAGCATTGGTTGAAAATAAATTGTCTTTTACTTTTTAGGAAAATATCATAGCAGGAAACGAAAGAAGAGCTATTGCTCAGATGAGTCCGAGTCGGAAAATGAACCGGCTTCAAAAATACGAAAGACTCAGATCACCATGGCTCGGTTCGTTAACACTACTGAAACCACTTCCGTCACTTTCCGCCATGTTGCAGGCAATTTACAAAAACATGCTGAAAATACACTCGAGACAAACAGACAATTTAAAAGAAGAAATCAAGGGATGGAGCAGATGAAGTGCAAGACGTCAAGAGGAAATACAGAGTTTTGGACATGCATATACTTGCCCTGTGACAAAGTACAGGTAACATTGGCATAAGCGAGACTGGGACGAGAGAGTCAATGGAATAGACGTGCTTTTTAAGCGCTCCAGCATAAACCGGTTAAAACGATTAATTTCGCTTCAATTTTTTGACGGATAAGTACTTCTATCACCAAACGTATACTAAAAGCTACAGGATGCCACCAAAACCGAGTGAAAAGCCGTCGCGGGTTTCAAGCTCTGAAGAAAACCACTCCCGAGTGCTCGCCGATGACGCCATCTTGATGATTCAAGATATACAGATGAAATTAGAAAAGCTGAACGTGCTTGACAAAATTAACGAACAGTTAATTAAGTTTGAAAGCGATATGTGTACCATCAAAGGTAACGTCTCTGAATTGGAAAAAAACTTAAACTCCGTTAACAGTGAGGTGACAGAAATTAAAGAAGACATGGAGAAGAAAGCGGAGAAAGAGAAGCTTGAAGATCTTGAAAACAAAGTTGAAGAATTACGCAACAGGTCTCGGCGAAACAACCTTGTATTCTACAATGTCCCAGAAAAAGCAGAAGGACAAGATTGTGTAGAATTCATTCAAGGCTTTATAGCTACTCACATGGGCCTAGAGACCTTATGTGGACAAGTAGAAATAGAACGGGCTCACCGTACACCAACAAAGCGATCGGACAACAACAAGAAACAACCAAGACCAATTCATGTGGTGTTTTTACGATACACCGATAAGGTCAAGATGCTCCCTAATGCTGCTGCTAGACTAAAAGATAATCCCTTTCGCGGAAACTTAATTGGTATCGGGGCTGATTTCGTGAAGAGGATGCAAGAACGACGAAAGGAGCACGTTCCCCATAAAAAACACCTACAGAAGAAGCTAGGGCAAGAAAGAAAGGTTTTCATTGCATACCCCGCTACCCTGAAGTACCTTGACGAGAAGGGGAATGTGAAAACAGTGCGAGATGAAGAGTTTAAGAAGATGAAAAGCGAAATGATGGAAAATAAGAGGTAAAGTAGACTTTGATTGAATGTTTATTCCGGCGCAAGGTTTATCGAACTCCGCAAAACAAGAACTATAAATTTGCTTAGCAACATTCCCCCAGGAAGGTTTTTACATAAAAGCAGCAAGATTGTCTCTTTTGTTATTTGTGTCTTTTGTATATGTACTGTATTCATGTTCTGCTTCTTAGATACAGGTCTGATATACGGCAGGATGAGTAAAAAACAACAGGCTAGTTTAAAAACAATGTTTTTTTTCAAATAGCTTCAAGTCAATTAGTTAACATCGCAATTTCATTACAACAGTTTGAAGATGGATAACATTTTCTTTTCTATTACCCTCAAAATTATTTCCTTAAATGTAAGAGGTTTGAACAACTCTATTAAACGCAGAAAAATCTTTAAGTGGCTTCATAAGCAAACCGCTCACTGCTATTTTCTCCAAGAAACCTTTAGCACTAAGCAAACTATAGACATATGGGAATCGGAACGGGGCGGAAAATTTTTTTACAGCCATGGATCCAATCACAGCAAAGGTGTGATGATTCTTGTAAACCCTCGGTATAAGTTAGAGGTGATAAAAAGTATCAAAGACAAAAAAGGAAGATCAATAATCCTGGACACCAAATTAGATAATCAACGTCTCGTACTTCTCAATATTTATGCCCCAAATGACACTTCACAACAAATCAAGTTTTTTCAGGAACTAAACAAAATGCTAGCTGACTATGCAGATAATAATTTGATAATTGGTGGAGACTTCAACTGCGCGCTAATGCCTAAAGATAGAAAAAGTGTTAAACAAGCCACGAATAAACACTTTGTCATAAAAGAAATTGAAAATCTTTGCTCACACTTTGCCCTTACGGACATTTGGCACGAACTAAATCCACAAACTTTATCTTTCACGTAGTGAGACAAGGCTTTCAAGTCTCAAAGCCATCTAGATTTTTTCCTAATCACTTCTGATTTAGTTTATGTAACAAACGAATGTAATATCATACACACTCCATTCTCAGATCACTCTTCTATTATGTTAAATATTCAATCACTCAACCAGATGAGTGTGGTCATCTTTTGGCTGTACGAAACAGAGCTGTAGTAATAAAACGATGAACTACCTCTGAAGTCTTAAACCAGTTTATTATAATTGTCAATGCTCCTCTAAGAGTTGAGCGCTCTCTGAAATACATTCAAATCAAGTTCAAGAATTTATATATATATATAGTGCCGATACAACACGGACGCGAATGTAGTAAACAACTTGTGAAATTCACATTCCAGATACAACTCACTAGTCATTGTATCTGAAATGTAAATTATAGATACAACCACTAGTGAGTTAATTGTGATTGGAATGGCTCATTTCTATTTGTTAGTACCCTTATGAATTTTTAATGAATTTTACAAGTATTTATGGCATATTTTTTGTTTCCTTTATCATGTTCTGACAAGAAATTAAGGTCGAAACTGTTTTTGGATATATTTGATTTTTCCTTCCCTGCATTTGAGGTATCTAAAAACGTGAAGTTTTACGTCCGGTGGGGTGCCATACCGTGCAGGAAGAAAGACTGGGGTTACAGTAGTCTGCTGTGATGTTAATACCACAGAATGCTAGTTTTGCACTTTCTTGGTTTCTCTATTTTTTATGCGGTAAATGCTACAGCGCCAGCGGGCAATGTTATCCGCGCATGCGTATCATGCTCTCTCTCTCTCGCCCTCGTGTTCTCGGCCGCCATATTGTCGAGTTGTTGTTACTGTTGTTTAATAAACCGTTTGGAGTTACGTTCGCTGTATCGGGTTGTCCTTCCCTCATTACTGGCGTGGTGGCAGCGGTACATCGTATCCACGTCTCGAACGAAGAGAAAGCCAGGATAGTGGCGGATTTTTCACCCGAATTCCACACGAGGAGACAGCGAAGCAGCTTACTCTATAGCTGTTCATTCCGGGCTCCAAGACTCAAAGCTAAGTAAACTTCGTTTATTCTTAACTTCAACGGAACACCATTATGAACACAAGACCACCGAAACAATGGTCCCTGACCAAACACGAATCCATAACTTCCTTCGAAGCTTGGCGACAAAACCTTCAGTACATTCTTTCGCTCGATACCAATTTTGCATGTTTCCTAGCTGACAACGTGACATGGCTGAAGAAATCGCCCGCTACTCCCTCTCGCGGCTTTCAAGATGACGGTGAATCTGTACGTGCATCTGCCCGCAGAACTGCACAACAAAAGTGCACCCACCTCGAGCTAATGCTAGGTCAGATAGCAAACTATTGCCCCGTGATTTCTCGCAACACTATCGTTAAGAACTCGACCTCTATGAATTCTATCTGGCAAGCTATTCGTCTTCACTACGGTTTTCAATCAACCGGCGCTCACCTTCTGGACTTCAACAACATAAAGCTTGACCCAGATGAACGCCCCAAAGACTTGTATCAACGCCTGATGTCATTTATCGAAGACAACCTATTACTGGGAAACGGTCATATTTCACATCACGGCGAAACACCCACCACCGACGAGGAAATGTCACCGACCTTGGAAAACCTAATCGTACTAACTTGGCTAAGGTTAGTCCACAACGAGCTACCAAACCTTGTAAAACAACGCTATGGCACCGAGCTCAGGTCGAGGTCCCTCGCATCCCTTAAACCGGAAATCTCCCAAGCTTTGGATTCGCTCCTCGAAGAAATCCGCACCTCGGCCGATGCCAAGATCCTCCGCGCATCTACATCAACATTCAGACCTTCTACGAGAGCTCCTTACAATACACGCCCACAGCTCGTCACTAAGCGCCCCGTCAGGTCCTGCCCCTTGTGCAAGCAGGCCGGCCGCAACGATTACCACTTCCTGAGTAAATGTACCTACCTGCCAGCCGATGATCGCGCATTTCTCACTAAAGCACGTCTCACAAGCTCCCTTTACGAAGATGTTGATACGGAAGCCCCCGATTTATTCCATCCGCTCCAGGCAGAGGACACAGTGACTCCACCCTGCCCTTCAGCCAGGATCGTTTCACGCCGTGTGAGCACAAAACAATCTCCACATTTTAACGCCTTCTATCGTCAGCACCCGCTTAAGCTTACTCTAGACACTGGCGCCGAAACAAGCATGATAAAAGCTTCCGTCGCTCGTTCCATTGATGCTCCCATCGTCAAATCATCTCAACAGGCTCTACAAGCAGACGGAGTCACACCACTCGCTGTTGTCGGTGAAACTCACCTCACCCTCTCACGAGCTCATCTCACCCTCACACTCGATGCCCTTGTGGTGGAAGATTTGGACGTCGACATTTTGGCTGGAACACCGTTCATGATCGCTAATGACATATCTGTTCGCCCTGCCAAAAGGCAAGTTCTGATTCAAGGCTCCGAAGTTATCCTTTACAATGCGGATGCAAATATCAGCGCGCAGGCCCACGCGGTTCGCTGCACCCAATCTTACCTCCTGCGCTCGTCAACACCTACCACCGTTGTGTTTCCCGGTGAATTCTTCGAAATGGACGTACCCCCTGACTTTGGCCCTGACTGTACCTTGGCTATAGAGGCACGCACCGACGCTCCATCCAACCAGTGGTCCAAGGTTGCGCAACTCTGGCCTCAGCCTCACATTGTTGAAGCAGTAGCCCACAAAGTTCGCATAGTCAACAACACCAATGGGCCACAGACAATCCGACGACATGAGCACTTCTGCCAAGTACGTCACACCACCACCTTAGACTCAGCGTCTGCTCCTGTAGAACCCCCGTTACCTCCCTTCAACAACAGAGACACCCCACCTCAGCCCAGCTTTTTCTCAGACGCAGTTACCGTTGACCCTGATCATATCGTACCCGAAAGCGTTCGCAACCAATTACGTCAAGTACTCCAGACCTACGATGATGTCTTTAACCCCACAGTCGTAGGCTACAATGGTGCTGCTGGCCCCATCGAAGCTACCGTCAACATGGGTCCTGTACAACCCCCACAACGCAAGGGCCGTGTTCCCCAATACTCCCGCGACAAGCTTGTCGAGTTACAAGAGAAGTTCGATGAACTAGAACGTTGTGAAGTCTTCCGCCGTCCCGAGGACGTTGGAGTCACTGTCGAATGCCTAAATCCATCCTTTCTTGTCAAAAAACCATCCGGTGGATTTCGTCTTGTTACGGCCTTTGCAGATGTAGGTCGGTACTCCAAACCTCAACCGTCGCTGATGCCGGACGTTGACTCTACTCTTCGCACCATTGCTCCATGGAAATACATCATTAAGTCTGACCTCATGCGTGCCTTCTACCAAATACCACTATCAAAGGCTTCAATGAAATATTGTGGCGTTGCAACCCCATTTCGCCGCATCAGAGTGTACACCAGATCAGCCATGGGAATGCCTGGGTCTGAGACTTCGCTAGAAGAGTTAATGTGCCGTGTGCTCGGCGACTTCCTTCAGGAAGGATTCGCAGCAAAACTAGCCGATGATCTTTACTGCAGAGGCGACACTCCACAAGAGCTCATCTCTAACTGGTCACGCATACTCGAGGCTCTCAGCCACTGCAATCTTAGATTGTCTGCCGCCAAAACCGTCATCTGTCCCAAATCCACCACAGTCTTGGGTTGGATCTGGTCACAGGGCACACTCTCGGCGAGCCCTCATCGCATCGCCACACTCACCAACTGCCCACCCCCCACAACCGTAAAAGGGTTGCGTTCCTTCATCGGCGCCTATAAGGTTCTTAGCCGTGTTGTACCCCACTGCTCTCTACTCATAGACCCACTTGAGTCGTCAATATCCAGCCTCCAATCACATGATGTACTTCAGTGGGACGACCATCTCCGCCGGAAGTTTACCGCTGCTCAAGAAGCCCTTAACCTACACAAGTCTATCGTTCTTCCCCGTCCCTCCGACCAACTTTGGATCGTGACTGATGGTTCGGTTACCAAGCGTGGCCTTGGAGCTACTTTGTACGTTACTCGCAACGACCATCTGCACCTAGCGGGCTTCTACAGCGCAAAGTTATGCAAGCACCAAGTTACATGGTTACCCTGTGAAGTCGAAGCGCTGAGCATCGCAGCTGCCGTTAAGCATTATAGTCCTTTCATCATTCAGTCCAAACACCGCGCCTGTGTCCTAACTGATAGCCAGCCTTGTGTCCAGGCAATCAACAAACTTTACAGAGGAGAATTCTCTGCAAACCCACGCGTCACCTCCTTCCTGACTACCGTCAGCAGATATCAAGTTAGTCTCCAACACCTTGCCGGCAATGCCAATTTACCATCTGACTTTGCCAGCCGAAATGCTCCTGACTACAACGAACACCATTGTCAAATCTGCTTCTTCATACACGAAACAGAGAATTCAGTTGTACGCGGCACCTCTGTTCAAGAAATCTTAGACAACGTCAAGCGCCTACCTTTTACTAGCAGATCTGCATGGTTCAACGTCCAGAACGAGTGCCCCGAACTACGTCGTGTTTGCGCACAATTGAAACAAGGCACCAGACCATCTAAGAAACAGACTAACATCAGAGATGTGAAGCGCTACCTGAATGTCACCTCTGTATCTAAAGATGGCCTGCTAGTCGTCCATCGTTCTCAACCGCTGACGCCCCCCACTGAGTTGATCGTTGTCCCTCGTCCCGTACTCGATGGTCTACTTACTGCCCTTCATGTCAAACTAGACCATCCCTCTAAGCACCAACTCCTCATGGTCGTGCAACGTCACTTTTTTGCTCTTGATATGAGCACTGCTATCACTCGCGTGTCTGATTCCTGTCACACCTGTGCCTCACTCAAGAAGTTCCCAGGTGCCTTCGCCAGCCAGTCGTCAGATGATCCACCTGAAGTTGTGGGTTTATCATTTGCAGCTGATGTCATCAGGCGCTGTCGCCAACTCATCCTACTTTTGAGAGAAACTACAACTTCCTACACTGTGTCGTGCATAGTCCCTGATGAAAAGAGCGATACCCTTCGCAACGCCCTCACCCGATTAGTCGTGGGCCTGCACCCTTTAGATGGTCCCCAGGCTGTCATACGCGTTGATCCTGCCCCTGGATTTGTTTCACTGAGAAACACGAATGCCTTACAACACCTTGGCGTTTCTATTGAAGTCGGCCGCATCAAGAACATTAACAAAAACCCTGTCGCTGAAAAAGCAGTACAAGAGCTTGAAGAGGAACTCTTACGCCAAGAGCCAGGTGGAGGCCCTGTAACCGAGACAGGCCTCGCGGTCGCCACTGCTCGTTTAAACGCCCGACTCCGCAACCAAGGTCTCTCTTCCCGTGAGCTTTGGACACAACGTAATCAGTTCTCCAACGAACAAATCCCTCTGTCTGACCTAAAACACATAACGGAGAAGCACAGGGATCGCCAAATCAACCATCCGTTCAGTGAACAAGCAAAAGGCGGCCACGGCCCATCCCCCTCCATGACCCCACTACAAGTTGGAGACCTCGTATACGTGAAAGCAGACCGAGATAAATCAAGGGCCCGCGACCGGTATATTATCGTGAGTATTGATGGAGTGGTGTTTCATTAAGAAGTTCTCTGGCTCCCAGCTGCGCGCTACGTCTTATAAAGTCAAGCTAGCGGAGTGCTACAGTGTACCACCCTCCATCCCGACTGTGGTTCAACCGTTAATTTCTCCTGCTCATGATGATGACGCATGCGACAATTCCTCTGAACCATCCTTACCTTTTCAGCCACTCTCCGCTCCTCAGGACCTCCTACGCCCTCACAGCCCGCACCTGTCAGTTCCCTCCCCATGCCAATCTGACCACGCGGATGTTGGCACTTCAGGTGATACAAGCCCCGTCTTAACGCTAGTTCCCACCTCTCCTCCGCTCCTCACACCGGATTTTCCCGACCCTGCTACCTCAGAGCCCAGACCTAAACGAACCTGCAGACCCCCAAAGCATCTCCAGGATTACATACTGGACTAGCGTGCCTTGCAAGATTGTTATGAACTGTGAAATTAGTTACTCTTTCACCTGGACACTCATTTCAGAGACATTGCTTTCATTATAGAACTGTTAACAATTATTGTTTCTAAATCACTATTCGGTTGCTGGCCGCAGCCATTGTAGACTTAGTTCTAGTTAAAAAAAAAAAGAAAAAAGAAGAGGTTGCGCCAGCGGGCAATGTTATCCGCGCATGCGTATCATGCTCTCTCACTCTCGCCCTCGTGTTCTCGGCCGCCATATTGTCGAGTTGTTGTTACTGTTGTTTAATAAACCGTTTGGAGTTACGTTCGCTGTATCGGGTTGTCCTTCCCTCATTACTGGCGCAGCCATTAATAGAACCATGTTTCTTCCTCAGGGTATACCAAAAATACTGAGAAACTGAGACACCCTGTAACTGGCATTCTGGTATTGACATCACAGCTGATTATCCCCAGTCTTCCTTCTTGCATGGTATTGTAGCCCATTGGAAGTGAAATTTTACATTCTTAGACAGCTAAACCAGTCGGAAAAGAAAAAGCAATGTAAAAAAACTTTAATTTTTAATTTTCTTATCAGAACATCATGTAGATTCCCTCAAGAGCAAATAAAAAAACGTCATATACACTTTAAAAAAGATGTAATATATATCACTGAAATTTGCTTTTGAGTACTGGTGCGTATACGTACACAAACAAGCATATTGTAGTATTTATATGGCTGAGTGTATAAAAACTGGGTAGGCAATGACCATGCATGCAATGCATTAGTAATTTTTTGTATTAAGTGCCAATTCCTCGTAGCCTCCTTTTCAAACTGAAGCCAAGTGCAAAACCTAATTCCTATGAAATATATGTTTTCTAATTTGCATGCAAATAAAACTTGTATCCATATGAATGGTTTTGCACTTGGCCTCGGTTTGAAAAGGAGACTATGAGCAACTCGGAAATGGGCTATTTTCTTTAATAAAAGAAAGGCTGCATTAATTGCTAGTATATATTAGTGAGCAGTACTGCCTGCATAGCTGTTTTCTGAATATAAGCAACAAACAAATTCCCGCATGGAAATCAAAGCACAGAAAAATGCTGTTTCGATTGTTGGTCAATGCTCGAATTATCTTTTTCACCATAAGACAATAAGCATTCCACAAATATTTTGTTTTTTGCAATCACTGTAAAACACTGATATTTCATGTTCATTATATAATTAGGACTTTTTCCAATATTGCAGCAATGTTGTGAAGATTATTCACAAGGGAAAACAGATAGGACGGGGGATTGTTGTTTCAAAAAAGAATGGTAATATATTGATGTTTTAATCTTTAAATGGCATTGCTATTATAGTTAATTTAAAGTGATTATGGGTACCCAAAATATGATGAAATGTGTGATTGATCGTGGATCACTTTAATTTATTTAGACATGTTTTCAACTGTGTTGTTGAAGTCAAGATACATGAATGTTGTGGAAGAGTTCAATGAGATAAGTCTGCCATTGCCCACAGAGGATGGGAAGACGACATTTCTAGAGCTAGAGGTCAGTTCAAAATAATTAAACTCCAAGAAAAACAGCAAATTGAAGCTTGGCTTATGTCATTTTCTGACTGCTGTGGAGGCAAACTGCAAGCAAACTGTCGATGTCAAATGTTGTTTGCAGCATGAAAACTAAATTTCCTCTTCTTTCTAGGGCAATTCTTAAAGGTTAGGTAGCACGACTGCATATTTAGGTCGGGACGGCCATCTCTAATTTTTCCCAATAAGGTTTTTTGGGGTTTACGTGTCTAGCTCTGTTGCATTTGGATTTAATATAATACTGTAATGTCAATGAATAAAATGTATTGTTGGTTTTACAGTACAGGCTGGCCAATGCCCCCTGATGCCTTTTAGCCTTGTCTTAATATTTGATTGTGTTGTGGAGACAAACTTAGAGATATAACACAGTCATTCACCAATAGTTTATCAGGATGCATGCTGCAGGGTGGCTTAATTAATAAATCAAAGTATTGTCACATCTATACATATCAACTCCCCCTACAAGCTGGTGTAATTATTAATAAAGTTAGAAGAAACAAAACAGACTGTAATTAAATTAACTGTTACTTACTGTTTCAGATAAAGAGTTTGTGTGGAAAAATGAGAGGCTGGTGTCAATTATGAACCAGTCTGTCAGTGACAAAAAAGCCGAAAAAACAAAGAAAACAAAAAAAAAAAAAAATGCAGTACCACCACATCCAGCTCATCATCAGCCAGTACAACATCATCTGCAACCACGTGCACACTGGCCAAGGAATCACAAGCTGTAAGTCCACCGGCACATAATCCCTTACCTGCAGGGAGCCGTCGTAAAATCCGTTGGGATTATGTGTCGGTAGACACATTCAAAGAAAACATTTTCTGGGCAGAAGTGCTGCCAGAACATTCAAAACGCTTATGGAAACAAAAGCAAACAGTGGACATTTAGTTTTAATTAGTTTTAAGTATTTTTTTTTTTTTAAATGTCAACCCATTCACTCCTACACCGGCCAAAACCAGAACAACGGTCCTATTAGGAGTCAATGGGTAATTTCAGAGTTTTTTTACCCTTTTTTCCAAACTTGTCCTTAATGGTTATGTGTAATATACTATTTGAAAGGTCTGTTGAGTGCAGTTCTTATTTTAAGTGTCAGGGAAACAAGAAGAACGATGCATGAAAAGATAAAAGAACACTATGGAGACATACTACTTGCTCTTACCCAAACCTCCGCGGTTTCGGAACATGCTAACAAGACCTGGCACTTTCCAATTTAGAACCCAAATACTTCCGAGAAATCCTGGAAAACAGCCTTGATGAAACCCAACTTGATGTATTTTGCGAAGATTTCCTAAGACTTCTTAACTTCAATAAAAAAAGACACAAGGAGAAAGTGTCATGACTCTTGGGAGATGCCAACAGTGGTAAAACGAGCCTTTTTCACTCAATATTGGAATTGGTACACCACAACAACATGGCAACGGTCACAAAACAAAGGGTGTTTAATAAAGCCATGACAAACAAGTTCACAGAGGTCATCTTCATTGACGAAGCATCTCCCACTACATTAGACCTTGACAACTGGAAGATCCTGACCCATGGGAGCTACACAGCTTGCGATGTGAAATGCCAAACATCAAAGTTGTTTATTAACCACTGTCCCGTGATACTGACATCACAGCAAAAACTACAATTCAAACCCGAGGATCAACCCGCTATGGACCGCAGATTAAGAAATAACTTCTTCAAGAGTCTGCCCAATCCCAATAAAAGAGCAACTGAATGGCTGCAGAAACACCCAATGGAGTGCGTCGTGTGAGCGGCAAGAATGGCTTGTCCTACAAGCGACCAGGAGGAGAGCAGCTCCGACAGCAGCAACAAAGAGGGCGAAGAAACAAATGGGCGATGGCAGCCTTGGAGAAGGTGAAAAAGACGCTCTCAGAACACTGACACTGGTTGATGTTTTGACTGACTCTCCGCAGGAGACACCTGACGTAGACGCAAATGATGAAAACATCAGCCAAGATCCAGTTTCTCCTGATGGTGAACACTGCATCAGTAACCAACAAAGTGCCCTTGAACAATGTTCTCCGGGCTCCTTGAGCCATCGACAAACTAGCCGCATCTTGCAAACTCGGGTTAGAAAACGTGAAGAAGTGAGACGGCGAGAAGAATTTCACAGAAGACAGCCTAATGTCCATGGGGGGGGGGGGGGGGGGGGACAAGAGAGCATGCGGCTCTTTTGCCCAGGAACTACGCCAAGCCATTACCAACCCCAATCAGAGATGATTTGGCCGAATTGCGTCAAAAGGCTGTTGAAGAAGAGATGAAATCCCGTAAAAATCGAACAAGAGAGGCTTTTGAGAACTCGTGGTTGAGAGAAACAGAGAAAGAGCTGCATTAGTGCACAAGTATTCTACTTTCCAACCTCGATCCAGAGAAGAAAGCATTAATGGAATCAGCTTCACCAGTATTTGGTCAAATGTCTTTTCAAGGCTTACCACAGCTCAGTGAAGAATGTGAAACACGTAAATCATGGCACCAAAGATGAGATCAGCGACGACGAGAGCATCTACATAACCCAGCTTCCCGGAGCCCAGGCTCGTCAAGGAGCATCTGCACAAGCCGTCTCGATCTCTGACAATGAAGAAGATCTTTTCACAACACTGCTTTCAACCCCATGGAGCACCGATAGGACACCCATTCAAACACCATCCAGCAGTACTGAAGGGAGCTCAAAAAGTAGCTGCAAACGAAGACGTGGTGATGCAGGGCGAGACAAGAGCCGGAAAGCTACCAAGACAATTTTGAATTATCTCCACAGTTAGTTGAAATAGCCACAAACAGCATGAGAACTTTTTCAGAAGATTAATTAAATCTACTTAATGTATATGTGTTTCTTTTTGTTGAAGTTTGTCAGATGTGTAGAACTGTCTAAACAATTAGTACCCTTGTATGATATTTCGTTTATTCCGTGAGTGGTCCTTATTTCTGGTAAAAACGTTGAGGCATGAGAAACAACAAACAAATGAGTGACAGAATATGAGTAGTGTTTCCATTCCATTTTCAATGTCAACTAGATAAGTTTACTAGTTATATTATCAAGAAGAGTTCAAGTCAATCTGGGCCATACTGGTTTGACCGGAGGCTAATTGGCAGTGAGAGAAACAAGGCGTAAAATGGCGCCTGGGGAGAAAATCAAATCGATACTATCACATGTTATCTCAATGAGTATAAACAAGGAACTTTCCACATTTTTTGTCAACAATCTGAGTTTTTGCGAGTTCTTCAAGACAGAAGTCATAAACTTGAAAAAATTAGCCTAATTTTTTCAAGATGTAATCCATTTCCATCCTGGCCATCTGCAGCCTAAGACATTAATATACTCTTAGAGCACTAGTAGAATAATTTTAATTTCCGGAAAGCAGTTTTGTTTTGAATTGGTATGAAAGTAATTGTTATTATCGGACGTACCGCGAAAAGCGTAACAGAATTATTATATTTTTCAGGGCGCCATATATAGTGCTGGATTCCTACAGTGACGTCACATTTTCCTACAGCTACAAGACCTGGTTACCAAGGCTTTTGTCATTGCCTTCGAATGGCGGAGAGCATGTCTTCAATTTCTTCTGCTGGTCCCACCTCATTGGAAGCAGTTGCATCCACTAGCATCGCTCCAGCCAACGATCTTGTTGTAAGTAATCGTTTATGTATTCTGTACACCCTCAGTTTTACAGAATTATTGTTTTTCAAAATTTTGGCGTGCATCACGTGTAGTATAGTACGGGATAAAAGACTGTTTTTCTTTTTATTTTCAATATCATGTCTTAAGAATATAATCCATTTGACCATTTTCAAGAGAAAGATTAATTGATCGTGCAACTAGATGGGATTATAAAAATCTGCGATGGGTTGCCCAAGTGGAATGAAATGATCAAATTCAAAGCGCGGGGAGGCATGAGTGCGCATGATGCTTTGCACCTAACTGAGAAAGGAAATTCCTGAGAGATTTATACTCACAGATCCTCGCAAGTTGGTATTTAATGAAAGTGTAAAGTTTGTGTGCCATCTATTAGTAAGATGCAGATGTAAATGAAGTGGTCAGGAGTGGCAGGGTATTCTGCAGCTACTCCAGTGAACGACACATGGACACCTTTATAAGCTTATTGCTGTTGAAAGAAAGTGGTTTCTGTTTTTACAACGTATGTTTGGCAATTTAAAAGGAATCAGGTTTTTTTTTAATGCAGTTAATATCAATCACAACAACAAACAGAATTTAAAAATGTTAAATTAAAAGAAATTAAAAACTACTGGACATGAAACATGATGTTGATTTCTCATTGACTTATTGTTTGGTTTTGCTTGTTTTGAACTCTTTTGTCCCTTTTTGTGAACAAAATGACATTTTTATTGTGAGTTTGATTTCTTTCAATGACCACACTAAATCAAAGTCAATTGTTCAATGTAGTTTGCTTGAGTCCGATTTCCGAACATTCTATTTGATACACAGGGACGAAGGCTTATATAATTGGTGGTAAAGATGTTCCTGCAATCATGTTCCCCAAGTCCAAAGCAATGAATAATAATTTGTAGATAAACATTCACAGCCTTATTGCAAAATGTTTAATTTGAAGCATTTTATAGTTGGCATCTCCATCCTGTTCCTAAAATTCTTTACCACATTAGCCTAATGCCCGGCATAGTCAAGTGTTGAAATTCCGATTTTTCGCATACTCAATTTTTCGAAACTCCCGATTGTTCGAACCAAAACTCGTTTCCCTTGGATTTGATTTCAGTCAATACCACCTTCGATTTTTCGAACTCCACATTTTTCAAACCAATTTCCGTTTCCCTTGGAGGTTTGAAAAATCGGGATTCCACTGTATTATCGCTTTTATTTATTTATTTATTTATTGCTATTATACTAGTAAAACAAATTTATAAAATAAAAAAAACTATAAAAATGATTGCAAACCCATTTACCACATTTGTATTGTCTTGCTGCCTCATTGTCGCTGCTTATATATAGGTTGTCACGGTTGATTGATTGTGTTACGAGGCAAAATGACAACCGTTGCTATATGAGAATGATGATTGATTGTCATTCCTGCCTTGCAACACAATCAATCAACCGTGAGACTGTTAAACGCTCAACCTGAATCCTCTGTAGTACTTTTTTGAAGTTGTACCATGTTATCATTTTTGTTATTTTGTTTTAGAATTCATCTAGAGAGTCTGAATCTGATGAAGAGGTGAGTTGTAAAGTTGAACTGTTATCCCTTGACTCCCTGGTAAATAAAGAAATGTGAATTGTTGTAAAGGAAATTGTCATATCCCCCGAGTTTTTGTTGCAAGTTTTTCATTTTAGGTCGCTGACCAAAGCATAAGTCCTAGGAAATCACATTGCTAAAAAAAATATTGTGGGCATAACATTTGGTAGTCATTAGGGAGGTAGTACAAAATTCATTCTTTAGCTGAATTGATTTCATTTAATTTTTCTGTGAACATTGTACATGTAGGTAAACAAAGTGGGGGATATTCATAACTTCAGATGCAGAGTTGCTTGCAATCGTAATGGCTAAAAAACCTGAAATAAATAACTTGGTTTTCCTTTGTAGAGACTGTTGTTTATAAAGCCTGGCTTCTTAATTTTGCTTGCACTTTTGTAGGAGAGTTCAGAGTCAGAATCCCAGTATGAGGATATGTCCAGTGACAATGATAATGACAATCAAGTAGGTTTAGAAATACATATTCTCTAAATGTGGATTTGGAATATGGGTGACAGCAATATGACTTTTCTGCATAACATGCAAGATTTTAATTATAACTTGTAAACAAATGACAACAAATAAATAGAAATGTCTTATTGCCTACTGCCCTGTGTTTTATTGAGACCATTATAATGGAGGGTTTTGCTGGCCTTGCGAATGTCCTATCTTAAATTAAAAACAGCTATTTTACAAAGCAGTATGTTGCTGCAATGACAGATTATTTAATAAAAATGTTTTCCTATGCATACATTTCATTCATTTTATGTCAATATTACAGAGCAGCCATTAGGTTTCATTGACAAAATATAATTTTGCCGGGAGTAAGGAAACTGTCTTTAATTAAGAGGTTTCTGTAAGATGCAGTTTGACTCTATAATTAAACAATTTTAATTCTCTTCCATTCTTATTTTTCAGGAAAAAATCCTGCAATATTCATCCCTCTTGCAAGCAACCAACTTGCAAATACATTATCAAGTCTCACTCCTTCAAGCAATCCTGGGTTATTCATCCCTCCTGCAAGCAACCAACTTGCAAATACATCATCAAGTCTCACTCCTTCAAGCAATCCTGCATTATTCATCCATCCTGCAAACAACCAACTTGCAAATACATCAACAAGTCGCACTTCTTTAAGCAATCCTGGGTTATTCATCCCTCCTGCAAGCAACCAACTGGCAAATACATCATCAAGTCTCACTCCTTCAAGCAATCCTGCATTATTCATCCATCCTGCAAACAACCAACTTGCAAATACATCAACAAGTCGCACTTCTTTAAGCAATCCTGGGTTATTCATCCCTCCTGCAAGCAACCAACTGGCAAATACATCATCAAGTCTCACTCCTTCAAGCAATCCTGCATTATTCATCCATCCTGCAAACAACTTGCAAATACATCATCAGGTCTCACTCCTTCTAGCAATCCTGCAATATTCATCCGTCCTTCAAGCAACCAACTGGCAAATACTTCATCAAGTCTCACTTCTTCAATCAATCCTGGGTCATTCATCCCTCCTGCCTATACTTCATCAATTCTCACTCCTTCAAGCAATCCTAGATTATTCATCCCTCCCGCAAACAACCAACTTGCCGATACATCATCAAGTCTCACTCCTTCAAGCAATCATGCATTATTCATCCCTCCCGCAAACAACCAACTTGCAAATACATCATCAAGTCTCACTTCTTCAATCAATCCTGCATTATTCATCCCTCCTGCGAACAACCAACCTGCCAATATGTCATCAAGCGCCCCTCCTTTAATCAATCCTGCGTTATTCATCCCTCCTTCAAACAACCAACTTGCCGATACATCATCAAGTATCCCTCCTACAAGCAATCCTGTATTATTCATCCCTCCTGCAAATAACCAACCTGCCTACACATCATCAAGCCTCCCTCCTTCAAGCAACCAACTTGCTGATACATCATCAAGTCTCCCTCCTTCAAACAATCCTGCATTATTCAACCCTCCTCCCAGCAACAATAGAAATGTTCCGGGAGTATGGATCTGATTCTTTGCCTGAGTGGCTGGAGTCCTTATGCATACCAAGAAATGTTGACAACCTTCAGCAGATAAAAGACCTTTGGCAGGTTGGGACAGTCAACTGTCCCCCTCTTCATAAGTGGACAGCTGTTATGAGAAATCGGCGATCAAAAAAAAATTGGAAAAACTGCTCAATGTTCAGTCAACGGAAATTTATCTACAATTTGTTTAAAAATTGCAATTTTGATGAAAACATTGTCTTTGCACAATATAATGAACTGAGACCAGGAAAGCTTTATAAAATCCTAAACAGTAAGAGTAAGCCAAGCACTTAGAATAATATCTGAGCTCCTGTATGGGTATTTGTGATGAAATTGAAGTTGTGATGAGACAACAATCTGAGAGATTGAAGCATTGATATACATAGAAATTAATAAATGTGTTGAATTGAGAAGATTCTAAAAAATTGTCAGTCATATTTCCATTTTTTTCTCAACAATAACAAAGCATGGTGGCATCAACCCATTTTGCACAAACAGTGAACTCTTCAAAAATGCAAGAAATGCTTTAAAGCTAAGGTTAAAAGCTCAGGTTACAAAAAATTATCGATACAAAAAACAGCGGTTTTTTTTAATTGTTTGAAAAATCCATGATTTGTTAAAAGTGCAAGGAAATCAAAGGTTGCAGATACCCATACAGAGGCTCATATTAGCCTTTTAGCCAATGTTATTATAAAATCATTTAACGACCATACCACAGGGAAAATACCGGTTCTCGTCCGCTCCCTGTGAATCTAGACAATCCAAGCTTATTTCAAGCCATCTGCCGCTCCAAAGTGGCCTAAACGCCTATTAAAGGGCGCAAGGAAAACATTCTTGAGTTTATTTTACCAAAATTTAACGAACTCCGTGAAAAAAACGGACAAGAAGTAATTCAACGCTCCACATGCCGCCATTATGGTCTGGCCCACGGACCGTAAAGAACGAACAATCACATTCACAGTGCCTCCGGGCCTAGTAATTCATGATATCAGAGATGCTTTACAGGAAGAGATCGCCAAGGAGGACATTGCCGTGTTCCAGGACCTCGGCAACAACCAATACCTACTAGAAACCAAGGACGCCTTCGACGCCGAAAAATTCCTCAATAATGGAATCACATGCGGAGATATTCACATCGTCTGTCACCCACCACATGGCCTACAGACGAATGTGAGTATCATGGGCCTAAGAGCATACATCCCAGATGCCATAGTAGTTGAAGCATTAGAGAAATGTGGAGATATAAAGTTCGACATTATCCGCCTGAAATACAACAAGACAGAGCAACCCATAAGTGGCATGGGAAACCAATTAGTGCGAATGATCCTCACCACACCATCTATACCATATTCCCTCAAGATCAGCGGTTCCTGGTGCCGCATAATCCACAATAACCAACCGAAAATATGTACCGAATGTCAAGAGATCGGCCATTTGCGAAGAGCCTGCCCAAACGTGAAATGCTGAGAATGCAAAAAGCTAGGCAATATCACGCGAGACTGCGAGGAAACCATTACAAACACCGACGCCCACAGCTCGAAACCCAACAACAACCGAAGATTTACAATCCACCAAGGCTGCAGACCCCAAGGGGATGAAAGCGGATAACCTGCCGTTTGTTTTCACTGAGCTGGAAACTGTATTATAGAGTAGTTTAATCCACTGAATAAACTTCGGCCCGAAGCCCAACTTCTCCAGCATAGCAAACAGGAACTTGTGTGAGACCCGGTCAAAGGCTTTAAGTTGGTAGACAGTTATAAGGGCAAGTGGTTTGTTCTTTTTATTTGCGTATGCGATTGCGTCGTGTAATAGTCTAGTGTTATCGTTGATGGTTCATCCAGTTATGCAAGCTGTTTGGTCTGTGTGTATAATCTGTGGAAGTACTTGTTTGAGGCGGTTTGCTTTATGTACTGACCGCTGAAATTCTGGCCACTGACATTCAAAACGACCCAATGATACACGGACTACAACCACCAAACTCAAATAATGACGTCAAATTATCACAATACGCAGATGACACGACCTTACTGTTAACCGACGACAGCTCAATTACTGAGACATTCAAAACATGACCAATATGAGCGAGCTTCCGGTGCAAAAATCAACATCAATAAATGTAAAGGCCTCTAAGACTGTTAATTGATATGATTTTTGTAGCTGCAAGAGTTTCGCTTGTGGAAACTGTGCGGAACATTGAAACTTGGTTGGTTCAAACGAAGTATTTGAAAGTCAGTGAAGCAAAATATTACAGTTTTGTTCATGTTCAAGTAGTATTACAAATAAAAACACATGTATGGGATGACAATACAGTTGTAAATATTATTATCATTGGTTTTTAGTCTCTATCACAAGCTATTGCTTTTTATTTAACATTTAACTGGGCCGAGCAGGAATGGTTGAATGGAACAGTATTTTCTGGTTGTTCCGATTTTCCGGAATTTTATTCCGGGAAATTTACATTCCATTCGCTTCCCAACCCGGAATTTCCGGAATTTTTGGTTGAATGGAAAGCACCCCTGGTACCATTTCACAACGTCATCGGATATCACAAGGGTAACTTCCCGCTCGCAATGCGGCATGTCTTGACCACTGAGACATTGTGTTCGAAATTTTGTTACACGAGCTCCGAGAAAACACGCAAAAATCGATAAAATGCGGGACATTTTTTGTGATTATCGATTGATTTCGAATGGCCGATATCAATTAACTAATTTTATTGATTGATATTGATTGGATTTCCGATGATCAATTGTCATCGATTTAACAGGCCGGGTATATCCCTCACCAACCTATCAGGAGAGAATCAGCTACCACTCCTATCCGAATTGTCCATCAAACAACACCCCAGTTTGAACGACTGTCTACTCACTGGTCCTCCCTTTCTTAATGATATTTGCTCACATGTCAGAGAGGACATGAAAAGAATTCTTAAAAGCCTAATGCCCAATCAGCCTGTGGTGATTTCAGTATTTTGGCCATTCTTCAGCAACCATCACAATTGGTTATTGCCATGTGACCAAAGCAGGCAACAAACATAATTATTCTGCGCAAGCAAGGACTGTAAGTCCTATATTGCAAAATGGAAACATGAGAGGTAGAAAGAAATATGTTTTCACCTCCACCTGCTTCCACTCTAAAACAAGATAACAAAAAAGGTTTTTATTGTAGAAGAAACAGAAACATTGCCAGTCACTTTGCCAAGACGAAGAAAATGGTAAGATTTGCAGCAATTTAATACCTAGGTAAGAGTATTAATAAGTGTGTTTTAATGTTATTCTCCCCCCCCCCCCACCCCCCAACCAAATTATGGGACTGCGGACTTTCAAAGTGCGCATGATAATTTGGTCTTCCTTATTTTAAGACCACATATTAACCTGAAGCGGAAAGGTTAATATAGAGTATTATACAGTGATTAGACATGAATCTTTTACCTAGGTGCAATAGGCTGACCAAAATAAAATACAGTTGCCAAGAATAATATAGTCGAATTTGTGTTGGTGTAGATCGATGCTCTAAATACCAGATATCTGAAAAGCAAATGGACAATTAAGTATTAGGTGTTTAAGAATAGAAAGTCCAAAACGTGCCTTTTCGACATTTTTCTACGGCCTTAATTAGCGTAAATTTCACCAAAATAGGAGCGTTTCATCTACCTTTTTAACTCAAGTTTCCAAACACACGATTGTGCCAATTGGCTGTTAAAACGCATTACTGAAAACAGAATCGAAAAATATTAAAATCCGAATGAGAAAAACGCGTTTTTGTGATTTCCTTATTTGGTAATTCCCTATGATTGACAGCTGTCAAACTCCCTCAACTGTTGACTTGACAGATCAAAATTATTTTAAAAGAATGTTTTCAATCCTCAAAATCAGTTTCTTTTCATTTGAATTTGCTAGCACAACTCAGTTCTGCTAAAGAAACACTTGAAAATACTATACCATATCTTCTTAACGATTTAAGATATTGACCTGAAATTTTGGATTTTGAAATTGGACATCAGGATGCTTACTGAGACATTTTTGGGAGATATTCAGAGAGGGCAAATATACCCTGGGCGGGTACCTGAAGTTGAAAAAAAAAATGGAAAAATTTTTTGAAAAAATATGATACTCAAAATCACCTACCGGTATATAAATAAAAAATATTTCAAAAACATTAGTGCAAATCCCCTATATAAAAAAATTATAGTCAAGATCCCCTATTGGGCATGGTTAGGGAAATTTGACCACTTCCCTCCAAGTCACCTTTAACTACTTAACATAATTTTAATTTTATGCAATACAAATTTTCACTTTTAGATTGGTGATAAGTTGTACTGGCCAATGAACCAGTTGTTACGGAAATCAGCACTAGCTGATCATGAAAAACAAATCTACTTCAAAGCCCAAAGCCAAAACAACCTCTGCACCTGCAAAGAAAAAAATAAAAGCAGAAAGCTAAGACCCCAGAAAGATCTGGATCAACAGATGTTGCAAACTGCAGATGATGATCCTGCAGCTGTACACCATGCTGATGACCATGAAGAACCAGAGCTGGCCACAGTCATTGAAAATGGATTGGTTAAAAATAAACACTGGAAGGGATATGCATTAATCTCGTCACAGGAGCTTATTCAAATGCAACAGCCAGATGAGCAGCCTCTTCCAGCAAAACTGAAGAGCTGCTAAAAAGGATGACATGTATTGTTTTGATTAATTAACTAGTGACAACGTAAACATGCAAAGACAGTGGCTGCGGTCACATCTGGGCTACTAACTATAGTTAAGACGGGGACAACTATAGTTAGCCATTTTGGTAATGTGACCGCTTCTCTGTTCGCTCTAACTATAGTTAGAAAATTTACGCCTCGGTGTTCCAAAACAATACAGACTAACTATAGTTATACCCAAGCAGGGTTCATGGGTTAGTCTTAAGTTTAAAAACAAACAACCAATCAGAATGTGACAATTCTTTTCGCACGTGCGAGATGAGCATATATAAATATGCAAAATAAAAACCAAGCGTGAAGCGAGGGGGAAACCAAAAACAGCAAACAAAAAATTTACATACAACAAGGTAGCAACACGTGTACCCTTCAAGCTTTTGTGCAGCCGTCCTTGTATTTGCTGCGATGAGTTCTGATTTTTCTCCGACGGTTTGCTGCACGAAAAAAATGAATAAGAAGAAAAACTAGACACACTTTACATCGGTCAACCATGTTGACATTTCACGGATCAACAATAGCCGCGGTTACACAAAGCACTTTTACCTACAATCCCCGTCATATTTAGTTGGGACATGTCACGCATAACACATATTTACCCCAACATTCGCCGTCCTTCCCTCCAATGTTGAATTTTGCGGCTTTGTGGTCATTAAATGGCAAACCAACATTGAGGAGGGAGAGAGAAGGCACGGAGACGCGATGTGTCCCAACAAATGTGACGAGGATTGTATTTTATCGGAATTTAAAGTATGTGCTCTCAAAGTGAAAAGTGGCGGTAAAGTGTATTGAATCGGTGGGAAGAACTGCGTTGATGATTTCTTCGCGGAGGAAGGGTTAGACGGAAAATTGTTATCGAAGGAATATAACGTAACGAAAATGATTTTTTCGGTATATTCATAGGATTTTTAAAGTCACGTTAATTCATACGTAAAGTGTTGTGCATTTTGGTTGATACCGGAAATTAAACGGAACACTGAGATAAAAATGAATTGGAATTTTAGTGGCAATCTAACGGGGGAGCTCGTATGTTTGACTATTTTCTAATCGAATTAGGAGTTACAAATGTGATTTTCGAAGGATGGTAGCTGTGACATGTGCAGGGCTGTTAATGTATTGAACAAACAACTCTGAGTAGTAAACATGTAACAGGTTCAAAATTGAACAAGACTGAGATATCATAATGCGGGACGAGAGCAGTGAAACCGTTCAGCTGGATCGAGAGGAGTTAAACCCAAGAGAAATGCGACGAGTATATCTGATCACATATAGCCAGGCGAACATGGATATTGTGCCATCACGCGAAAGTTTTTCTCGCATCGTATTAGATGGATTTGAAAACGCCAATCCGGAGAACGATTGTTTAGTTGTTCAATGGGTTTGTAGCCGGGAAACTCACCGCGATGGGGGAATGCACTACCACCTGGCTGTAAAGTTAAGCCGGCGTAGAAGATGGCTGAGGGTGCGAAATTACATTGACAATGAATATGGTATTCAAGTGAACTTCAGCAGCCGTCATGAAAATTACTACACGGCTTGGAGATATACCACCAAAGAGGACCAGGAGGCCATCGAATCGCCGAATCACCCTGATCTACGGGAGATTGGCGAGCCATCAACGGCTCATGCAAGTCATGCGCACCTGGAAAATCGGCGACTTGGTGGTAACGAACCGCAACGAAAGCGAAAGCGTAAGGCACTAACAATTTATGACGTCTCACAGCTGGAAGTCAAAAAAGGCATTAAGACGAGAATGGAGCTTATGGCGCTAGCCAATCAACAAAAGAACGAAGGAAAAACTGACTTGGCAGAGTTTATTGCAAACAAAGGAGCCAAGGCAGTGGACGAAGCTCTGACTGTGGGCTGGGAAATGCAAAATGCTGAAGCGGATTTGAAGAGGTCGAGATTAACAAGGATTGAGATATTGTACAAAGAACTTGAAAATCCGTGTGTTGCGGGCTGCGAGGGTAAGTGGCTAAGGATGGCGAAAGAAGTTCTGACGCGCAATGACATTGCTCATGATGAGTTTGCACAAGCAGTGCAAACGCTTTTAGAGAAAGGGCGTGGAAAATATCGAAATATTCTAATCAAAGGCCCAGCCAATTGCGCCAAAACCTTCTTGCTTAATCCACTCAATGCAGTATTACAAAACATTTACGAATCCCGCTACCACCACTTTTGCGTGGCTAGGAGCGGAAAGTGCAGAGGTGATATTCTTGAATGACTTCCGTTGGTGCACGCAAATTATCCCATGGCACGATTTATTATTACTTTTAGAGGGGCAAAAGGTGCATTTACCTGCTCCCAAAACACATTTCGCACAAGACATTGAGTTCGCGCGCGATACGCCAATCTTTTGCACCAGCAAAGAAGAGGTTTGTTTAGTGCGTGGGGGTACCCTCGATCAAACCGAATCCCAAATGATGCATGTACGCTAGAAAATTTTCTCGTTCCATTTTCAAATTGCAGAGAATGACCAAGAGATTGTCCCACCATGTGCGCGTTGCTTTGCAGAGTTAATTTTTCCGCAAAGTTAATTGAGTGTTTCTATTTTCATCTAACGAGTCTCCACGAGTCTCCATAACGAGTCACCATACTGTAATCGGTTTAAATGCTAAAATTGGACGGAGTAAGAACAACCCAATTTCATAAATGGGATGCTAATAAAGTACATTTACAATTTTAGGTCTTTTTTAACGAGTGTGAGCTGATAAAAGGTGTTTTTTTCATCGCTGTGCAAAGTGATCCACGGTTTGTTGAATTGAAATATCTGATGTTAATTCAATTAATATTTGGTGGAGACTCGTGTACACTTTGAACACGGGAAGCGATTTGAGTTTGCTGGAAAGGAAAAGTGGTAAATAGTGATGTATTGTAGCTCAGTTAAGAGCCATTCATCCCTTGACTTCCAAAGGTTGTAATACATGTTGATTACAAAGACTGTATTTCGATCACATACAAAGCAGTTGATGTGAGCATTTTGCATAACTTAATTAGCAAATGTAAACATGATTTTCTTGCCATGAATTTCGTGTACTTTACAATGTATGGTTTAAAATCGCGCAAACAGTTGAGTTCTCACAAGTATGTCCTCATACAGGATTCAAATAAAATGAAAACCATGCCATAACTGAATGAAAAAAAAAAGAGCAGTAAGAATATACTAAATGTAGCGTACAAGGGTTTTTATTTAAAAAACCAAGAAAAATATAGCGATCAGGGCGATAAATGTTGCTTAATACAAAGTAGTGATAAAGTTCTCTGAAGTATAATAAACTTTACGTTATGTTAAAAAACAGTGTCATTGAAATAAATGCACAAAATATGCAATACTTAAGTCGACCCCCTTTTTTCGCAATCACTTGATCAATACGGCCAGGCATAGATGCAATTAGCTTATTGATAGTAGTGATGGGTACGGCATAAAATGCATTTATAACTCTAGCTTGAAATTCGTCAAATGATTGTCGAGTTACTTGTAACTCTTTGACCTGTTTCTCTATTATTGTAGAAACAATAGGAAACACATTTTCGATGCAATTAAGGTCCGGGCTTTTTGGCGACAGAGGTAATGAAATGGAATTTGTTTTTGCCATCGCAGCTTTAGCCAAGGCTGAGTTCTGACATGGACAGTTGTCTTGCAGGAATAAATTGTTCTCTCCCTTCTGCGCCACACGAAACATACGCGGAAAATGCTCTTCAATGAACGAAGCAAAAAACTGACCAGTCATTTTCTCGTATGGGTGACAAGCGATAACACCCTTATTGTAGGAGATGGCCACAATCAACTTCACATATTTGCCACCAGTCCCCTCTTTTCGTCCCTTTGCTAAACAACCGGTAGTGAGACCTTCACACGGTTTTCTCCAAATGCGTGCCTTTGGCGCTCGGGCCTGGTCTAATGGATTTCTCTTGTAGGTAAAAGAAGTGGCATCAAGAAAGAATCCGACTTGTGTTGTCCACACATCAGGGCTGTACTCTCTTTTCATTCTCCGAGCAAACTTCAATCTTTTTACCATATCAGCAGTGGTAAGGAGACCTTTTTTTCGTGACTGCAAATAATGGTACCCCTCAGAGTTCAGAAACCGTTGTACTGTTCTTACGGAGACCTGGCTTGATAAGATTCCTGCTTCTTCCATGAGCCGTTTGCAAGTGAAGCTCCCTTCCCTTTCTCGTAAACGCACTATCGACCTCAGTAATTGTCTTTTCTGTCTCGCACTCAACTTAGGACGTGGCCCCGTTTTAGCGCGTTCCTTACAGTCAATTTTCGCAACGAACCGTTCTTTCCTGATTCTCCACACACTTCCACACGAAATTTGACAGATTTGTGCTACTGCACGTATAGACATACCCTTAACGTTGCATAAATAATATACACGAGCTCACATCACGCTATTGATAACAGACTTGAAAGCCATCTGAAATTGTATTGTCGGTCGTCCTTACCCAGTGGAACTATACTTCTTATTCTATACTTTTTACTTGCCTCCCTTATATACAACCCAAAAACCACAAATAACCCTAAATTGTTACATCACATCCCTGAAAATAGCAATGTTACGCAAATACTATTTACACACAACACTCTCCGTCATTCGTGCCCTTGATTTCATTTAATCATAATTGTTGTCAATCAACGCCTCAACGATTATCTCCCAAATACAATCCCCGTCATATTTAGTTGGGACATGTCACGCATAACACATATTTACCCCAACATTCGCCGTCCTTCCCCCCAATGTTGAATTTTGCGGCTTTGTGGTCATTAAATGGCAAACCAACATTGAGGAGGGAGAGAGAAGGCACGGAGACGCGATGTGTCCCAACAAATGTGACGAGGACTGTAGGTAAATTTGATTTACCCAGGTAAAATCAAATTTACCTAGGCTTTTTGGCGACAACAACGAGAACGTGGAAAAAACAATAGGTTTAATTAGCAAAACAACGGCTCTGCACGTGCGTTACACACTTTGGTAAATTTCTTTGCCGTTCTCTGCAAAAAAAAACAACGTCAAATGACCACCGATGTTCCCTTTCTCTGTCTGAATATGAACTCCTTCCTTGCGAATTCAACTCCCAAACATTAGACAAATTACTGAAAGTCATGAAACAATTTGGAATAATTGCGAGGTAGTTGAAATTTTTTAACTAACTTTTTCCCAGTTGTTCTTTTTGAATAATTTAAACCTTAATTAAACAAAACAATTTGAGAATTTGCATTTTCATTGGCATGAAAACGACAGCAAGAGCGTGAAGAGCGTGCAGTAAAAAACTCACTGTCAAAACTCAACATTTCATTGGTTGGTTTATCGGGAAAACCAATTGACCCTACTATCAGGGTAGGCTTTTACCTAGGAAAAATTCTATTATTTTCCATGGCGTGACCAATATAATTTACCCAGGTAAATCAGTAGGTAACATCGGTAATACGTAGAAAACCATTTACCTAGGTAAATTCAAATTTAAGCGTGCTGTGTAACAAAGGCGCTATTGTTTTCCAGGGCATGCAAATAAAATTTACCTAGGTAAAATCGGTTACACGGAGAAAAACACTTTACCAAGGTAAATTCAGATTTTAGCGTACCGCGGCTATTGTTATGTCGAATTTACCTAGGTAAAAGTTGTATGGTATAACCACGCCTATTAAGGGCCATCACGAACCTCTTTTAATTCTGACGTCATCCATAGGCTAATTAGAACTAACTATAGTTAGTGCATGGTCAGTGTGACCGCAAAGTCGACCGAAAGTACTAACTACAGTTAGGTATGACGTCACGTAACTTGACACTAACTTAAGTTAAACTTTAGTTACGTCGTAGATGTGACCACAGCCAGTAAAACATGGAACAAATTATATATTATACCTTATAGAGACTCATTATCAGTATACAGAATGTCTCCGCGATCAAACATAGATATTCATGTATGCGCAGAGTGTGGTTCTACATACAGTAGTTCAACCCCACAAAATCTCTAACTCTGAAGGGAAACGAAAAATAGTTTGAGATGTAATAGATCAAAAACGTGCGAGGGGTTCCAAACGCCAAGAAAGAGGCGGAGTGCTTTTATTGTTTAAAGGTGTTTGGAACCCCTGATGAAAAATGAAGCACAAGTTTTTGAGATGGCTTCTCAAACTAGTGTGGGAATTTAGTAGAACTATTTGAGAACAATAGTTATAAGGCGTGCACAATGGGCGATTGTTTGTTTGTTATTCAGTTGGTAAATGAAATGAATATTTAATATGCGGTCATGCGGTGAGTTTTAAAGGTAGAATTGTTAAAAGAAATTTACATAACCCCGCGTGATAAAGCTCGAGTCCAGATCAGGACGATTTCTCTTTCCCAAAACGCCTTCTCAAGAAAACGTTTTGGTTAATAACATCGTTCCAGCTTCAACTAAGTATGAAAACAAGTGGGCTGTGAACATTTTTGCTGAATGGCAGAGGTTAAGAGAGGTTAGAGTTCCAGGTTTAGATTGTGGTGGACTTTTTAAGGACTACGATTTACACAAGGTTACAGCTGTGAGTGCAGACATTGTTGGAAGGACACTCTGTCACTGAACCATTGGTTGTCAAAATTGCTTTAAAGGATGTTGTTTTCAAGAAAGGAAACTTCAAAAACTGTACAATCAATGTAACGGTGTCTAAGAAGGAATAATGTGTTGCTGTATTGTTGTTGTAAACAATGAGTCAAGCGGGAAATATGCTGTAATTAGCATTAAGACTAATTAAAATTCAAGTTTCTTGATCAGTTTTTTAAGGTGGCTCGATGGTGTTTTTTTATGTGCCGACCACTCTTTTTCAATCACGTATTTGGATATCTTATTCAGTATTTACCTAAATACTCATGGCACACACTTACTAGGGAAAAATTGAAGTTTCCATTTCAGTTGTATTTTTTGCGATCGAAGCGTCCTTGGCAACGATACGTTGCTAGGCGTAGTTTTACTTGTGAGGCCGCCGTCGGCCTGTATGAGAAATTTTGGTAACTTGCTCTTGGGGACTGAAAGAGTACCACAATGCACACATTTTAGCCAAGTTTGGTTAACTTCTGTGAGAGGATTTTTGAATGGCGCGAGTTTACTTATTTTAGGGTTAAATTTGGTAAAATATCAAAGTTTGTTGTATTTCACCCCAAACTGAGAGATCGAGGACCTAATGCCGATTTCAACTTTACTCATTCATAAGAACAACTATTGTACCTTATTTGTTTGGCTCTTTTGGCGGATTGACGGTTTTGGATTTTTCCCTGTGCCGAGTTATAATAATCGAAATTTACGATGTTTTTGCAACAAACGAGCAGAGAATCTTATGACCTCGCTTATTTTAAAAATCTGAGATAGAATTTCCCAAGAATAAGCGAACTATAAATTTGCACCTTCTTTTACTTAGTCTCCAAATTTCATGTTGGTTGAAATGCTGAGACTTGTACGCTGAACGTCGAGTTGGTAACATGCGCGCTAGTATTTTCAGAGATTTCTTGTTCTCCGAGATGTTTACAATTCATGATCTATTCTGCATATTTCATTGTTCTGAAATGACACCTGCACGCGAATTCCAGTCTAGCACGGGCGGAACCAAAACGCTTGATTAACTTCCGAAGACCTGCCGAGTATGGCAATTCATCAGTCCTGGCAATGTGTTCATGAAATAACAGGTGAGCTGTTGAACATCAACGTTAAACACGTAATTGACCTAAAAATAGCAAGAGCATGCCGCTAACAAGTCGGGTACGAAAAAAAAGGAAAGAAATGATGAAAATGAACAGGTCAAACCCATGCAAAGTTGAAACTAGTAAGGTATGTTTGTATGATACTTTTATAGAATTGGAAATGGCATAATTTATCATTATGTAGCCGGACTCACTTTTAACCATGGAAAGAAGAAATGGATTTTCTCCTCATGTTTTTTTCCATACTATTTTGAAATAAGAACTTTTGATATGTTTTCATGTTATGAATTTTTAATAACCGAAAAATGAAGCATCGTACCATTGGGAATACAAGCAGCTATTAACAGATCATTTTAGTTGTTGAACTTTTGTTCCGTTTTTTTTTTTTAAGGACGAGTGTGTAAATGATTCAAATGGCATTGAAGTGGTTTCTTCGAACTCAGAAAGTCGATTTAATTGGAAGCTTAAAGCACAAAGAGAGAGCAGCTGCAAAAAAATGAGAGTAAAACGGTGGAATGGAGCGACATTGCAGAACGGTATAAGTGCATGAGAAGTTGTAGAAAGCCGAGCAGCTGGACCCGTTCTGCGCTCTAGTCAATCCTTCCATAAGGTTGACAATGTCGATCAAGATTTTGTGATGAACCCTAAGATCCTAGCAGCTGCCCTCTCAAAATGCCAACACTGCAAAAATGGTCCTTTGGACTTATCTAATATATGCGAAAGCATTGAATTAAGAGGGATGTGTCCTGTGCTAAAAGTGAGATGTGGACTCTGCAAAGAAATAAATATATTGCGACCGTCGGATACACACCGATTTGGAAGTAGAGGCCCTCCTAGCTTCAACATTAATACTAAGGCCGGACTTGGGGCATTGCATGCTGGTCTCGGACACACTCATTACCGAGGACTGATGTCAACCCTCGCCTTGCCATCACTTTCAAGTTCATGCTTCAAGTCATCTGAGAGAAAATGTGGCCAAGCGCTAGAAAGAGTTGTCAGGGAGAGCTGTGCAGCCAACACCCAAAAAGAGAAGAGTTTGTCACGTGACAACGAAGACAATGACGTGGTGGATGTTGGCGTCTCATATGATATGGGACGAGGGAAACGCTACGACTCGTCATCTGGCGTTGGGACGGCAGTGGGGGTCAAAACGGGCAAAGTGCTGAGCTACTCGACTCGTAACACAATGTGCCGTGTTTGCGAAGTAGCACAGAGAGCAGGTGAAGAGGCCGCCCCGCATGACTGCAGGAAAAACCACGAAGGGTCATCTAAAAGTATGGAGAGTAGCGTCGCAGTTGAGCTTTTTAAAGATGCTGTCAAAGGTGGAATACGCTATTCGACATACATTGGGGACGACGACAGCACAACCGAGAGCCACCTGAAAACTCTTGTGACTTACGACATAGAGAAGTGGAGCGACCTCAACCACTCAAGCAGAACCTTAGGCTCACGGTTATACGCTTGTAAAGGAAAAGTCAAAGGCCTCACCCCAGTTGTGATTGCATATATTCAGAAGTGTTTTACCTACTGCATAAAGCAAAACCAGAATGACCCCACTTCCCTATTGAAGCAACTGAAGTCCATTGTGCCTCACGCCTTTGGGGAGCACCAAGCATGCGGCGATTGGTGCCAGTACAACGTGGACCCGCAAAGTTACAGCCACAGCGACTTACCAGGTGGAAAGGATCTTACTGGAGAAAACTTACGTGCCAGCATAGAAGATGCTTTGAGTCCTTTTTTGACTGAAGAAGCATCCAAAAAGCTAGCCCCAGCTGGATCAAGCCAAAGGAATAAATGTTTAAACGGCATAATTTCAAGCAAAGCTCCCAAAGCGCGACACTATGGCGATTCAGAAAGTGCAAATTTCCGAACTGCAGCCGGAATCGCACAGTTCAACGAAGGTTATGGATACATAACAGCTGTGACAAATGACCTTGGCATTTGTTCGAGCACCATAACAACTAAGTATTCCGAGGTAATGGAAAATAAAAAGATCAGAGATTCCAAACGAAAAGCTCAACGAGTCTTTAAGAAAAATAGAAGAAACAGGAAGAAACGGCGAACGCAGAAAACACAATCGCTTGAGGCGCACGAAGGTGTGTGTTACGAGTCAGGGGTAGGGATACACATGCGGATGGAGGTTACAAATGGCACCATCAACGACCTGAAGACCTCTCTAACACGCGAAGAATTCCACCAGTTTTCTGACCATGTGAATGAAAGTAGTATTCAGACCAGCGCGACAGTTAGTCCCAGTGCCACGCCCCATAATGTAATGTTTTCGATTTAGAGACCACTGGGTTGGAACGAAAGTCTGACATTCTGCAGATTGCTTGCATTCAGCCTGATGGCGGGACAACTTTCGAGCGTTTTCTTCTTCCGGACACCAGGAGAATTGCGGATTCAGCGACTCAAGTGCACGGCATAAGCGTACAATACAGGAACGGAAGCAGAGTAATTTGCAAGAATGGTAAAGATCTGGTAGCTGTTAGCCAATGTCAAGGTCTTACCGAATTTGTCGGCTTTATGGAGACCTTTTTGCGGGAAAATGCTGGCGGAGTACTGCTGATTGCTCATAATGGGGACCGGTTCGACTTCCAAATTCTGGTGAACGCGCTATTGACGTACAATCTGTGGGGCTCATTTTCCCGCCTAGGAGTTGTATTTATGGATTCTTTGACAATCATTGCCCAGGAAATAAAGCACCCAGGAAGTCGCCTCAATGGTCTTAAATCGAAGTCTATCTCATCACTTTATGAGGCTTTATTTAAAGAGTCATTTAACGCCACGACGCCAAAGACGACGTACAAGCGCTGGCGCATATATTTACTGAATTGAAGTTGGATCCAAAAGGGGAAGTGTCTATCAGCCAGGCTATCAGCTGCATCAAGTTCAAGCAGAATATGGATATGATACCGGCAGCAAAGGCTAGAAAGTCCACCCTCCAAAACCTCCCTGTTTCCGACGGAATGAAAGAGAAGATGTCAAAAGCGGGCGTGGATCTCGAGACCATACAGACCATCTACAGTAACGGAGGGTCAAGAGGAATTCTGTGCATACTAGCACTACCAACCAGTTTCGAGGAACTGCAAAATGCAAAATCAAAGCCAAGAGTCAGCAAACACCTCAAGTTTCTCACTCAAATTTTACGTTTTTTTTCTTCTAAGGAGTAGGCGCGATATCGAAAAATTAACTTTATTGTCGTTATGTTAAAGAAAAAAACACTCACTTTTGTAAATAGCCTTGTGCACCGTCTCGTCTAAAATTGTATAGGAGAAAAATTGAAATCGGCAGTTGTAGTTGCTGCCTGAAGGCTAGCTTGACAACAGATCGCCAATTGAGCAGTCGTATGGTATTATGGGATTTGAATTCGCTGTTAGAGTAAATGTTTGAGCAAATGCTTTTTGTAGCAAGTCCTATTTTAGTGGACTAAAAATGACCACGCTCGAGTGGAAAAAGATCTCCGTTTATTCGAAAATATCCGACTACGTGGTGTAGACAAGCCCTTTGAGAGTCAACTCTTTCATGCCGCAAACAGAAAACAGAAATTTTTACTCACTGTCAAGGCAGCAATTATTTCCCTTATTAAAAGACGTGAAAAACGCTACAATAAGCGTGTCTAACAGAAGAGTTTATTACCATACTCAGCAGGTCTTCGGAAGTTAATCAAGCGTTTTGGTTCCGCCCGTGCTAGACTGGAATTCGCGTGCAGGTGTCATTTCAGAACAATGAAATATGCAGAATAGATCATGAATTGTAAACATCTCGGAGAACAAGAAATCTCTGAAAATACTAGCGCGCATGTTACCAACTCGACGTTCAGCGTACAAGTCTCACAGCATTTCAACCAACACGAAATTTGGAGACTAAGTAAAAGAAGGTGCAAATTTATAGTTCGCTTATTCTTGGGAAATTCTATCTCAGATTTTTAAAATAAGCGAGGTCATAAGATTCTCTGCTCGTTTGTTGCAAAAACATCGTAAATTTCGATTATTATAACTCGGCACAGGGAAAAATCCAAAACCGTCAATCCGCCAAAAGAGCCAAACAAATAAGGTACAATAGTTGTTCTTATGAATGAGTAAAGTTGAAATCGGCATTAGGTCCTCGATCTCTCAGTTTGGGGTGAAATACAACAAACTTTGATATTTTACCAAATTTAACCCTAAAATAAGTAAACTCGCGCCATTCAAAAATCCTCTCACAGAAGTTAACCAAACTTGGCTAAAATGTGTGCATTGTGGTACTCTTTCAGTCCCCAAGAGCGAGTTACCAAAATTTCTCATACAGGCCGACGGCGGCCTCACAAGTAAAACTACGCCTAGCAACGTATCGTTGCCAAGGACGCTTCGATCGCAAAAAATACAACTGAAATGGAAACTTCAATTTTTCCCTAGTAAGTGTGTGCCATGAGTATTTAGGTAAATACTGAATAAGATATTCAAATACATGATTGAAAAAGAGTGGTCGGCACAGAAAAAAACACCATCGAGCCACCTTAACTGAATCGAACATGTCTTGATCGGTATGTTCATTGGGTATCAACATACATGCATCTGACTTAATTCATGCAACCTGATTGATTGGGTCATCAGCTCATGAGTTATTAATGAGTTTGAGAAATAATTATATATAGCAGGGAGTTCGAGATAGCAGACAGTAAATGGCTGAAAACTATGTATATGTACCTATTATTATAGATACATAATATCCATGCTTGCAATTTATTATATACAAATTTAATATATATATATATATGAATTCAATATATATATTTTTCCATGTACTAGCTCGTTTTCCATGAGAAATTGCATGTGAAACGAGTGTGAAAAGGATAAATTTGCACTGATTGATACTTCCACATATCGTGTGAATTTGCACGTGAAATACATGTGAAAAACTGATCTGTGAATGGATGATTTCCTTCCTCAAAACCAAGTGAAGTTGCATGTGAAAATTAGTGTGAAAGGGATGACACTGTTTCACATACATGTGAAATACATGTGAAAAACGTGAAACGTATGTGAAAATGAGGTACTTTTGACATTATTTTTCACTTGTTATTTCATTCATTCATTCATTTTATTTGTCATTAACCACATACTCCTATATGGTGGCCCATTAGGGCCATAAGAGTGTTTTATATCTTTCCTAGTTTTTTCTTGCTTTACAATGTTTTGTTTTCGTTTTTCTTTCTTGTTTTGTCGCATTTTTTAATAATGTGTTTATATTAAGTTTTCTTTACTATTTGAGGTTGTTTTGTCTTTACTATTTGAGGTTGTTTTGTAAGGTTTTAAACGAGGTTTTCTACTTTGACGATCGTACAACATTGCATCAAATTCGATTGTTTTTACATATATGCAAATTAGAAAAGTTTAAATAGTGTTTCCGTAGGTAAGCCGCACCCCCCACTTAGAGAGCAATTTTTCCAGGAAAAAAGTGCGGCTTATACATGGGTAAATATGGTACATGATTTTTATATATTCATATTCATCATTACACTAAACTCCCATCCAACCCCAATGAGGGCCCAGGCTGCTCTTTCCAATCACAATAGTCGTCTTCTAACATGGCACCGGTAACAAAGTTCACATACTTGCGCAAATTACTCGATGACAGAGTGAGGAAAACAATCAAAGTCTTGCCACATACCTGTGAAGGGTACAACTGAGCCGTAGTAACGCAAAAGGACCAATTTGGAAAAGAGAGTGAGATAGTAAAGGCCTACATGAAAGAGATTCTTTAGCTGCCTTACAGCGTACAATCCATGGAGATGCTTAAACAGCTTAAGGAGGTCAACGGAATGGTTTCATTGATGCTGGAAAAACTGCCGAATATCAGGGGAGATCTCATTAGAAATGACCCGGAGTGGGAGTGCTGGAATTTCATGAAATTTACCGAAGCACTTCGCCTTTAGACATGCAGAAATCCGCTTGATAACCCCAACATCTTCAAATCAGAAGAACCGTTCAAGAAACGTGAGAAACATCTTCGCTCGTTTCAAACTCAACAGAGAAAGGGTCCATTTCGCAAGTGCGTTTATTGTCAAGCAGTCAATCACAGGGCATCTCAATGCAACTGGCTCTCAAATCATCGGAATGTAAAAGTGTCGCGACATGCTTTAATTGTGGGAAACGTCATCATACGTCAATCTGCGATATGATAAAAGGTCGGAATTCCGAAGGAGTGTTGACAGTTCATGGGCCTGATAATAAAGAAGTTGTTTATCTAGTTATTCTTATTTGAAATCAAGGGAATTAAAACACACACATTACTGGACACCGGTGCTGGAAGCTCCTAAGCATCAAGCTTCTCAAGAAAAGGCCTGCCCAAACAGTAGCCAAAAGGATTCACACGATGCTTGGTTCAACCACCGCCAGAGTAGAGATTTTCTAAGCGACCCTTGGTGCAGTGAACGGGATGTTTGAAATGAACATTAACCAAACGAAAGTCCACAAGCCGCAACCGCTAACACTCAATAATCCAAACTATCTGAGCTTGTTAAGCAAATACAGTCATCTGAAGGGAGTTAACATTAATGACGACGAGACCAGACCTCAGATTCCTATACATGTGGTTTTGGGCACAAGTGACCGCCCAAAGAGTGGGAAAGAGTGGGAAAGCCTGGACAACCTGTAGCCAAGAAGACGCTTCTTGGATGGGAAACCACCCTGCACTCCCATCAAATGAAGCTAGAAGCAAGAGAAGGCTAGAACTCATTCAGAAACTAGAGAGAAACGGTCAGTACCAACAAGGGGTTATCGAACCAGCACCCGAGACTCCAAATGAAAAGGAGTTCTACATACCACATAAAGGGGTCAACAGAATAAATGCCGAGTACCAAACTCTGCATTGTCTACGACGCCACAGCTAAGGAGAAGGAAAACCAGCTATCGCTGAACGATTGTCTACACACAGGTCCTCCACTCCAAAACCGTCTATGGGACATCCTAGTGATATCAAGATCTTACCCAGTTCTGCTTATGGAGATCTGAAGAAGGCTTTCCTTCAAATCTGTATAAAGGAAGAAGAGAGAGATTCTCTGCGATTCCATTGGAGACCTCCCAACAGTCAAAATACATTCGTATATCGCTTCACACGAACTCTGTTCGGAATGACTTGCTCACCTTTCCTCCTTGGCGGAGTCATCAGTCAGCAAACTTTATTTACAGCCCATATTTTCCTTCAAACAATTCTCTTAGCCGACCAACTTCAGTTGTAATGGGCCTGGCTTAGGTTTCTTTCTTTTTTTCATAGGCTTCTCAACAAGCTTACCGTGAAGCTGTACGGGCAGGCACCATTATCGGTTGGTTTTGCTCAACATGTCAACCAGTCGACTTGGGCTTGCCGGTTGCCGAAAGTTCACAGATTTCAGAAATGTCGGCGGACATTCTTGAGTCGTCTGAATTTAATCCGTGGTCCTATCCTAGTGATTCGTTGCAGTTGACGATCTACGACCCACTGAAATTTTTAGTAAAACTGGGAAATTGAAGCTGGATATTTTTTTACTCACTTATAGCTATATAAAGGCTTTTACCTAAGAGTCTCAGTCTAGGATATTGGCGTCTCGGTAAGTCTCGGTTTTTACCTTTCGCTACCTCTAATCGTCCCTCAACGATCCATCCGTGATCCAGCAGCAGCCGGCAGGCAACAATGACAGGATAACCTACGAGATAGTAGACAAGGGAGCAAAAAGAAGGCAGCAAAGCTAGTAGATACTAGCTCAACATGCAATGTCGTCGAGGTGATGTGGTCGATGTAGTTCGACGAGGCGAGAGCTTCGAGCCGGGACCTCATGGCCACAACCATGCAGCCAAGTGGGGGCTTTAATTGCCGCGAAGGTGATATCAAGTGTCAAGTCCGAGGCTAAAGGAGATGTCTTTAGACCAGCACTAGCCATTGTTGAAGAGGTGAGTTTTCAGTATAACAATTCTTGTCCACAACATTTAAGTGATTATCTGCCAGGCACTTAATGAATTTTAAGATCACGGTAACTTCCTGATGGCAAAGAAGCATTAATTTTAGATTTTATTTTGATTTTTCGATTTGACAAAAAAAAAATGCGATCACGCCTGATATTAATTAAACTTTCAGATACTTTGTATCTTTTTTTCTCATAGCTTTATCTTGAGGAGCCCTGTCCTGGTTTACCCAAGCCAGAATACCTTGCGAGGCCAGCTAAGACCAAGTCATCCAAAAGACCTGGAAGAGGAACATATCCCTGATGGTTTGCTGAGGTCAGACCTGAAAGTAAGAAGTCGCCGCCACCTGATCTTTGCCACAGATGAGCAGCTACACCACCTTGCAAAATCCAAATCCCAGTACATGGATGGTACGTTCAAGGTCTGTTGACTCCCCTTCACGCAGTTGCTGTCCATTAACACGTTTGTTAGAAAAGAGGACCATGTCAAGCAAGTGCGTCTCTTGTTCATGATGATATCTGGTTGCAAGAAACGAGACTATGTGAAGGTAAGAATATCGAGGTTACTATATTTGTAAAATGCTTTACAACCACAATGTACTTAAATTCGAATATTTCCATTTTAGGTTTTGAAGGCAGTGTTAAAAAGACATGCGGCACATAAACACGAGAATACAGTTTGAGTTTGAAGGAATCTTCATGAAAACCTTTTCTTGGATTGTTTTGACACCAGGATCCGTTGATCCTGAATGGAATAGTGATATAAACAACTGAGTCGCTAGACTGTCAAAATTGCCAATGGAGGAACGAATGCTCTTAGAAGAAAAGGTAAATATTAATAATATCACTATACTGATTCCTCTTGAAAACGACTGACTTGGGTAGCCTCTCTTGCCTTCACGTCATCTACATTATCTAAAGGCGGTTAAAAATCCTCACAGACATCACACCAATTATTTACTAGACAATACTAAATAAATCTAATCAATAAAACAATAGAAATAGTTTTAATATAATATCGAAACTACACTAATCTAGGGTTTAGGGTCATACATGTATATAGAGTTTGGAAGAAAACCAACCTAAACGACCTTGTAAACAAGAAAATATTGTTGTGGAAACTTTGTTTACCAGAATGTTTCCTGGGCGTGGAAACGAGTGGGAAATGTTTCCTTGCCAGACAAACTAAGCAAGATTTCACTGAAAGCAAATGTTTGCTCATGCTCAATTTAGGAAGTGCTTCAAGTGCAACCCCAGAGACTACAGAATATTTTTTCCCAGCATGCAACAGAAAAAAATGTTCTCATAAAATCAAAAACATTTGTTGTTTCTCGGAAGCCAAAATTGTACAATGGCCTCCAAATCGAAATTGCCCTAAATTGGTTCTATTTCGGTGTACAGAATTATAAGTCCAACAGGTACATGTATTACTGTAGCTCAAGGCCAAAAATATAAGATTTGTCCTATTAATTACTTTAAAAAAGGTAGCAACTATTGTGAACTACAATGCAACTACATAACTTGCAGAATTCGTTGTCACACAAAAGATTCAGCACACAAAAACATCAATTAAATTAAATTTACCTTATTGACTCTGTCAATAAAACAAAATTCTCGTGTTTCACCCGCCACTGATGAAGCACCACAGTTTCTCTTGAAACTAATGACATTGATAAGCATGCAAGCTGGGAGAATTTATATTCCCCTGTAAACTGTACCATTATTTCACTTTTTGTTATAGGTTATAGGTAAAGAATTAGATTGTCTTGAGAGTTTAACCTTTGGCGAGAAGGACAAGCTAGAAGAGTTGCTTGTTCGTCATGGACTGACAACGTGGGTTCCCTTGAAGTCAATGAACATAAATGGTGCAGTTCATGACTTAATGATAGCTGAAGTTCTCTTGACAAGAACACTACCCTTGGAAGCATTGTTCAAAGGAATGAACTGTTTGGGACTTGGAGATCTGTTGAGAGAGAACCCTGATCTGGTAACCAAGGTTTTCCCTTCTCCTGAGGATGCACTGATAGATGTGGAGCTTATCATCAAGAAGATAAATGTAGATGTTGGAGAGAACATGGATTCTAAAGAGAAGCAACAGACTTGGCAATGGTTCTTGCAGTTTGTTAAAGACTCGCATACACTAGAAGGTGATATCCAGTTTTACATTTTTACTTTTGGCCAGATGGCAGAAATTCTTAAAGTATAAAGAAGCAATGGCAAATGCTGAAAACCATCTTCTACCGGGAATTGAAGAGAGAAGAGGGCAGTAAAACCAGTGTCTCTGGAACGGACACGGTTTACACGTCGTCATGGAAATTTTACCAGTTGTTAATGTTCAGAAAGGGAAGTGATGATATTGATCCACAAATTAGTACAGTAGACGAAGTGGAGATCAAGACGCCCATAAAAAGGCAAAAACGCAGCAGGGATGCAGCTAGCAAAGAAGCCGAAAAAGTGAAACTGCAGTTATTCAAGGAAGCCGTTAAGTGTTTGCAGGCTCCATTGCCTCCCCCTGTCACACAGCATGATGACATCAGCTTGTTTATGAGTGGCATTGAATCTACTCTACGTCAGTTTATTGGCCGACAACTTGTGATTGTGAAGAAAAAGATAAGCGATGCCATGTTTGAATTAGAAATGGAGATGCATAGAGAACAGCCATCCTATAGATCAATGCCTAAGTCTCCATCAAGACCTGCACTTGTGGACTTGAACACTCACCTTCAAGCCCATAATTTCAACTGGCCTTATGGTTCTGCTGATGACTCAGGACACAGTACCTTCACAGCATAAATTAATTTTCACTTTTTTTATGCAAATCCAGGGTGCTGGAGTGATGTTCCTATCTTCATCTTCCTCATCATAATCAGTGATGCCCATACCTTCCGTCCATTCCATTTTTATAAAAATCAAAATCATTATTTGAGATTATTGAATTCAAGAAAAACCGAAATGAAATGTCTGTTTTCACTTTTCGTCATTTTCCATCAAGACAAAAATTAAAAATGGTTTTACTATTTCGATTTTCATTCTTTCCAACTAAATCAAAATCGAAAATTGACACTGATTTATCTAAAATTTATCTATATAAAAAAAAATAAAGTCTTGGTTCCCTATACCCTTTTTCAATCAAATGGATCTAAAACACACCATATCGTGACTGACAAATCGGAAATAAAAAATCATTTTTCAATTTTCGTTTGGATGAAAAATCAAAAATTGAAAATTGACAAAAATACCCTCGAGGGGAGGGCAGGGATAAATGCCCATAGGTCTGTGTATCTTCCTGTCCATTCCATTTTTATAAAAATCAAAAATGGAAAAATCAAAAATGAAAATCATTATTTGAGATTATTGAATTCAAGAAAAATCAAAATGAAATGTCTGTTTTCAATTTTCGTCATTTTCCATCAAAACAAAAATTAAAAATGGTTTTACTATTTCGATTTTCATTCTTTCCAACTCATTCAAAATCGAAAATCGACACTAATTTATCTAAAATTTATCTATATAAAGTTAATTTATGCAAATCAATGCAAATAACCGCATATTTCGGTTTATTTCCCTTGCAAGAGTAATTTCATATCTTAGTACACCCATGTATTATCATCAATGTCTCTCTTTTATGGTCTGTTTCCACATTAATGATCTCTGCTTTGTAGACATTTTTCATGAGCAGTGTCGTGTATCAACATGTAAACCGAATTGAAGTTGTGTTTAAAGTGCACAATGTTCTATAATTGTTGTTACTTTGATTTACTTTTATAATTATATCTTTGTGCGTTTCTTTTCTCTGTTTTCCATAGCGCAATTCAAGAAAGCATCAGAAGAATAGTAAATGAAGACAGTTTCATTATAATTTACCAAAGCGGAAAAGGACGAACAGCTTTTATTGCGGATGATTACTCCAGTGGTGATAAACTTTTCCAGGGCTTTGTAAACTGGCAAGAGCGGCATCAGATGTTTGCATTTTCTTGATTATTATAACTCTCCACAAAAAAATTACTGTGCACGTTATTGACCTCTCAAGTTTCCAGTATCTACTGTGGAAGATGGAGAGACCCCATTCAAGTGAGGATTGTATTAAACTTGACTTGTCACTAGCATGATTAAGCCTGGTTTCCATACGAGCGCCTCAATCTTTTTTTTTAATTTTTTTAATATTTCCAAAGAAAGTTCTTACATTATACATTACTACACTACACTACACTACACAATACACAATACTCAGTAATAACTTAGCTAATCCATACAAAAAAAAATAAATCAAACCGTCTTACTAATATATTTAACCTATATTGTGTTACAAATCATCACCTTTGTCCTAAAGTTATAATACAGTAGTTATGTTGACATATTTTTCCATTTGTTATAATGAATCGATTCTTTCTTATTCTTTTTTGCTATTATAAGTTCTAGTTTTCTAGTTTCAACTACCTTGGCTTTCAGCAAAGAACAGGTTGGTTTAATGTTTTTTACCCGATGGTAATATGTCACTTGTTTGCTAAGAATAATAATGTGATTTAATAAACGGTTATCTGGATCGTTATCGAAAATTCCAAAAAGGATAGCTATTTCATCAAGGTTATCCACCTTCATACCGTGTACGTTTAACCAAGAGTTAACAGAAAGCCAAAAGTTCTTAGTGTGTTAGCAAAAAATTAAGAGATGTTTGAAAGATTCCTCGTGATCCCAACAAAAGGTGCAAGAAGGAGAAGGGACTAATTTCATTTTATATAAAATTTTGTTGGTGTACAGTATCACTGTCGAGACGATTGGGGCCGTCGCCCTATCACGACCAGTACGATCGCTGGTTTCCATATGATAGCTTCAGTTGCCAGAAAGAGTGCAAGTGTGTTGCCGTCAGCAAAATCCCTTGATCCAGCAACAGACTCTTGGCACAAGATTCGCTAACAAAATGTGGGTCGCCAGACAATCTAGATTACTGAAATCTGAAGGAGGCAGTACGGCATGCCATCCTGAACCAGAAGAGACCGATTTCTTCTTTTTAAGATATCGGCTAACCTACAAAGAATGCAGGGCTACTTTTACCATATGCCAAACGAGCGGGCTGGTTTGGCTCGTTTGCTCTTCACTGCAGAGTCATTATTTTATGCTTATATATCTTGTGTGATTTGGAGCATCATCTATTTAGAAATAAAAGGTGTCTCAATTATGGCTCATTTGAATAAATAGAATGCGCGTAGATGTCAAATTTCAAGCGTATCTCGATATCTCACGAGAAGTCCGAGAAGCTTCCAAGTTTCCTGTACTTTACTTATGTAATAAAGCGTAAGGCCTGGGGCAAACGTCGAATCTTAGTCGAACTTAATTCGTCGAACCTATGAATTTTGAAATAGGCGCATGAATGGTGCGACGTCTGCCGCAATTACGTTCGACTCAAATTAATTTCTTCGACTCCAGAATAAGTTCGACTTGCCAAGTCGGATAATGCAACAGTGGTTCGGCGTTTCAGCAAACGCCGTTCTAAACTCGCGCTGAACTCAATTCATAAATCATGCAAATTAAAAAATAATTGATTCAAATGTGATGCACTGCGCAAACGTCACAAAAATACCGACTCCCCATCTGCAAAACGCTATTTCCCCCCCTGACGAGCATGCGCTGTACAAAGACAATTAATTTCACGACTGGGAATGGCGAGCTATCGAAAGTCATTGCTGACATCGCACAGCGTGATGGAAATGTGTTTTGATATAAATGCTTGAAATGCAAATTCCCTATTTGCAATAAATGTTCAGTGTTTGAAGAAAACGAGGACGTTGAGGATGGACAGCCGGTAAAAGCGTTGCTCAGAGTTGTATGTAATGCGAGTCTTCTCTTTCTATTTTTCGCAATTAAATACCAAAGAAAAGCCCGACGAGCACTGTATTTCGGCATTTCGCTAGCAAGTCCTAGCAGTAACTAGCCGCGTCGAGTGAATAGAGCGTTTTCACTCACGTGACCTTCAGTCAGGCCATGGCAGCCATGTTGGTGTTTCTAACAAAAGAAGTTAATTAAAATTCTTTTGTACGGGAACACCAATATGGCGGCTATGACGTCAAGTGAAAACGCTCTATAGCACGGGGACGCGTGCTTATTCCCGTGTTTTAATGAAGTGCAACTTGTGAAATAGGATTGACGCAGGTTCGACGTTTGCTACCACGCTGGAATTAAGTCAACTCTTTGTCCAACCTATTTTTAATAAATTCGACGCGACTTAGATTCGATGTTTGCTCCAGGCCTAACCTTTATTATTTTTTATTCTCTTTTCAGTAACGAAGTGCAGGGTAAAATTAAATACACAGAAGATATAATGGAATTTGGAATACTCACAGTTATCCATGATTATTAATCTATAAAATATCAGTGGCCATGACACTCTCCTGTTTCCAATAAGGCATGCTGTTTATTTAACACCAATTCTTCTAGAATGCCTTTGATATCTTCAACTGCTTTCCCTTGTACTTGGAGTGTCTTTGTGTTTCGGTAGAAATTAAATGTTGTATTAGGTAGCTTTAGAATGGCACAAGAGCTGTTGTATGATTTTGTTGACGCCATCATCAAGCAATCGTGATAGTTTAGTATCGACAAATGTTTCAAGATCATCGAGTGTGCCGTTCCAGCTTGATCTGCTCTTAGTTGCATCATACGATAGATATTGATCGAGGTAGGACAAAGTAGAAGACGAGTTAGAAACGGTTGAAGTAGAGCTCACGTTTGCATGTCTGTCCGCCATACTCACTCACTCACTGGACCAGGCAGTTGCGTGTTGTTGCGGATGTAGTGATCAACAAATGACGCAAAAAAACAGATTCAAAACACAATAATCAATAGCCAAACCACAACACAAAAGCTAACCAACAATAGTTTCTGCAGCAGCAAAGGATACCCATTTTCCAGGTCGTATTCGAAAAAGGAATGTAGATAAGTAGATAGCTCTAGAGTTGGAATTCTGGTTAAAAAGAATTGAGTGTTATGCCGTTCTTATAAACTTAATTGTAATCATTATTAATATTCTTTCCAGGTTTCCCTGGAGAAATCAAGACAAAAGTGTCAACATGTCAGAAGCCACCACAGGCACCCCAGGAAGCTTATAACAGGCTTAAGGAAAACATGCCGCAGTTTTCTGGCGACAAGTCACCTTACCCAGTTGCAGGCACAGCTCTTACTAAGGATCTCTCTATTTCAGGTATTGTTATTGGAATACACGTTTCTTTAAAATCACAATGGCAATGTACTAAAACCAGGGGTACCAGAATATTTAAACCTAAAACAACCTAACCCTCCCCTCCCCTCAACCCTAGTATCCTTTGTGTTAGTCTCCGAGTTGTAATTAGAGATTTTTGGATGTTCATTTTACCTTTCAAGTTTCATTGTCCCGTGGGCATAGCTTTTATCCTTTTGAGGTCATAGAGGGGAGAACAAAACAGACCCCTTCCCCCAACCTGCCCACACCAGAAGACCAAAAAGGATTGGTCTGAAAAGGGTTATTTTTCAAAACAGACTACATACCCACTTCAAAAAACCTTCAACTTAGTTCATTCCACTGCTAAAGACTAGAGAATGGGCTTCTGGAGCTAGGGGTAGAATAAACTTATATACAATGAAAACACCAACAAAAATATCCTGTTACAACTTCATATATTATTAACAAATCTGTTGCGTCGCTCTTGTTTAATAAAACAGCTATAACATTATTTTATGGTTTTGTTTCAATTATATAAGGCATTGAAAATCACTATTTAGTGATCATAAGGTTCGCAAAGATAACATAGCATAACAATTTCATATAATGAATATTCTAGACTTACTTCATGACGGCAACCAGAAGTGTGAACAACTTGGGTTGAAAGTTTGGACTGGACCTGACTGTCTGGAGTATGAAGGTAAATGTTATTTCATGCATTTCACTGTCATAATGTTCAGTTTTCCATATATAATTATAAATAGGTCACTATTTAGCCCGGTTCCCATTTAATCTCTACGACTGTTAAAAAAGCCCAATCAGCGATTGTCATGAACATGCCATCATATAGAAACCCACCGGATTGCATTGGAAATCCCCTGGATTGAACCAATACCAATACCTGTTGCAAACGTTAGCCTGCGTGCAGACGTATCCGATTTCCTTGCTCCCCGTGGAAAACGGACATCTGCAAAACGCTGTTTCGAATCGTGGTCACGTCGTGCCGTTGGAATTTTAAATTTGGCATAAATTATGATAATAATCATCCGCTGACCGTATAGGTTACGGCTCATGGTGTCATCAATGAAAAAAATGGCGGTCTTTCGTGTCGCGTTAGACCAAGTTTGCGAAATTTTCAGGATTTCCTCGCTTTGTTTAGTGCAGGAAGAATGTCTAAAGGCCGTCTACGATGACAAAAATGTTTACACCAGTCTCCCTTGGTATGGGAAATCTTTAATTTTCTATGCCATTCCAATCGTCGTGAATGTGGTTTTTGACGGTCCACGTAGTGGCAGCAAAGTTATTATTTCTCCGTTGAAAACATTGATGGTGGATCAAGTTCAATTTCTAAAAGCCCTGGGACTATCAGCGGTGGCTCTGCACGATGAACAGTCGGAGGAAGTTCTAAAAGACGTCAAAAGAGGTTCATTTACGTATTTGTTTACATCGCTGGAGAGGAATTATGGATTTATGAAGCATAAATTATTTCGGCATTTCGGAGTGATAGCCAATCAGAGTTGTTTCTAACAATGCCTACTGTCAAGCGTCCAATCAGAGCACGGTCCACGGATCCTTGAGAAACACGATTCGAAACAGTGTTTGGCAGACATCCGTTTTCCGTGGGGAGCAAGGAAATCAGATACGTCTGCGCGCAGGCTAGCAAACGTTTACCATGCAAAATTCATTCTCGCTTTCCCTTTTTAAGTCATGAATATGACTTATCGCAGTTACTGGAGAAAAGTCACTCACTCATTGTAAACTTTATATTATTATTATATGTTACACTTCGGTATAGCATACATGGATTAAATGAGACTAAACCAAGTCCGCCATTATGGTCCTTGTGTTTACGAATGTTCGATGAGATGAAATGTCAGTTTGGGAAAACGTTGAGGTTCTTTTACTTGTTATTATTGTTTGGCAAGGATATCTGACATTAATAATAAAGGAAAAGGTAAGATTGTCCCATAATTTTCATTTTCGCTAGTTAAAATTCCTTCGTGTGAGGCTGACAAACATTGCCGAGCTGAGATTGCAAAGTACAAACTGTAATTCATCTTTAAAGCATTGTTGATAAAAATCACAGTGGATTTTACTTGCCACGTGTTTGCTATACCTCTGGAGAATAACCCAGGACTCCCTCAGCTACACACGAAGGTTTCAGAGGTCGTTCTTTGGTAAAAGATATTGGTTCCTGGATCTGCAACATAAGGGAAGTAGTCATAACATGTACAATCTAAGAGGACCCACCTTGTGTAGGGTAGGAAAAGGTCCGATAATTGTTTCATATTCATGACTTGGCTCGCAAGGAGCCTTTGATTGTAATGTATTGATAATATCGTCTACCGGAAGTTGAGTTAGCGTTAGCGTTAGTTCTCGGACATTGTAAACTTGCAAAGGATCATGGATTATTTGTAGACCATGCTTTCCAGGTGTCATGGCGGCCGAATAAAGTGTAGATTCTTTTATAGTTAAATCTGGTTTATTACTCGGCCATCCGGGCGTCGTTACATTGGCGACGAGGATTCAATTCGTTTTGTGATGAAGTGGATGTTTTGGAAGTTATTTGTGTGGAAAGTCCTAGTATTTTGTCAGGAAGAAGGCCCATAACCAGGGGGGTGCACGGGGTGCGTTCGCACCCCCCCACAGGCCCCAAAGGTCCGCATTGTGATACTCAATATCCAAGTTACGGAGTGCAGTCGGTTAAACTGAAGTTTAAAACTTAAGAGCGGATGTCTGTAAATATCGAGAATCCGACGACACTGGCAAAATTTCGAATGTCTTTTTATTTTACCGAAAGAACCTATTTAGTGACCTATTTTCGAAAATGGGTTTAAAAGGTTCGATTTCATTTTACTTTTTTCAAAATTTCGATAAGTCGAAAATTAGCCTTTTGAGTCCGCGGGTGCTTTCATGGACCATTGAATTTTGGCTATTTTGGACCATTTTCAAAACGCTCCTGTTATCGCAACATTCGGTGTCCTACAATGCCTTTGACACAGTGAATAAAACGTCTTTTTAGCTTTCTTTTGCAATAAAATTTTGTCGGAAATGTTAACTTTAAAAATCATTTTGGTCTTGTACAAAACACCTATCTTCGCCATGTAAACAAGAAGGCAAATTTAAGGAAACTTCGAATTAGTAAAATGCAGTCTGGTACATGAGTTTTAGGCAAAAAAACAACACTACATTATAGCTGAATCTGTCTTTTATTTATTCTGAAATTATTTTTGGTGGCCCGTGAATACAGCGCTACTGAGAGATTTATCCGTGAAGGCTATTTTTAGCTTGACACCAACTTCGCATTCGATTTAATTGAATTTTAAGCGCTGGAATGACGGCGAGCTTAAGAACGAAACAGCGAAATTGGCCCTTAAACAGGTCTTTAAAGCTTTGAAAACAACATTTACATGTTTAAAGCTATAATATTCATATGATTTTTATCTAGGACGCATTCAGTTAAAATGTAAGCTATAATCATATGTATCATTGATCGACTTTGTTGCCGACGTATCACAATACGGCATAAGTCTTTGAACAGTTCAAGGAATGTTTAAGTTAGCTTGTCTCGCCTTTTCCTTGTTGTAAGCAGCAGAAATACAAGGATTCTTACATAGATATCTCACAAAAACCATGGCTTGCTTGACATTACAGCATTTGATATTCGCAAAATGTTGTTACAGACGTTTCGTTATTTACACACAGTGTACTCACATAAAAATATCCGATGACTGCCAATCCAAATGTCGCAGGCATAAATGTACGAGAAAACATTAAGGACAGAAAAATATAGTCACATCTTGCCGTCCATTTAGTTGTATTAAGCGATACAAAAGAAACCATCACTCGTAAATAACAAGAGGTCAGTGAAAGGCCATAAAATAATTGGTTGCGTGACCTAATAATCTCTCCCCGGTCCACTTGGAGTGCATGTGAACGTGACTAGGTCACGCAACCAATTATTTTATGGCCTTTCACTGACCTCTTGTTATTTACGAGTGATGGTTTCTTTTGTATCGCTTAATACAACTAAATGGACGGCAAGATGTGACTATATTTTTCTGTCCTTAATGTTTTCTCGTACATTTATGCCTGCGACATTTGGATTGGCAGTCATCGGATATTTTTATGTGAGTACACTGTGTGTAAATAACGAAACGTCTGTAACAACATTTTGCGAATATCAAATGCTGTAATGTCAAGCAAGCCATGGTTTTTGTGAGATATCTATGTAAGAATCCTTGTATTTCTGCTGCTTACAACAAGGAAAAGGCGAGACAAGCTAACTTAAACATTCCTTGAACTGTTCAAAGACTTATGCCGTATTGTGATACGTCGGCAACAAAGTCGATCAATGATACATATGATTATAGCTTACATTTTAACTGAATGCGTCCTAGATAAAAATCATATGAATATTATAGCTTAAAACACGTAAATGTTGTTTTCAAAGCTTTAAAGACCTGTTTAAGGGCCAATTTCGCTGTTTCGTTCTTAAGCTCGCCGTCATTCCAGCGCTTAAAATTCAATTAAATCGAATGCGAAGTTGGTGTCAAACTAAAAATAGCCTTCACGGATAAATCTCTCAGTAGCGCTGTATTCACGGGCCACCAAAAATAATTTCAGAATAAATAAAAGACAGATTCAGCTATAATGTAGTGTTGTTTTTTTGCCTAAAACTCATGTACCAGACTGCATTTTACTAATTCGAAGTTTCCTTAAATTTGCCTTCTTGTTTACATGGCGAAGATAGGTGTTTTGTACAAGACCAAAATGATTTTTAAAGTTAACATTTCCGACAAAATTTTATTGCAAAAGAAAGCTAAAAAGACGTTTTATTCACTGTGTCAAAGGCATTGTAGGACACCGAATGTTGCGATAACAGGAGCGTTTTGAAAATGGTCCAAAATAGCCAAAATTCAATGGTCCATGAAAGCACCCGCGGACTCAAAAGGCTAATTTTCGACTTATCGAAATTTTGAAAAAAGTAAAATGAAATCGAACCTTTTAAACCCATTTTCGAAAATAGGTCACTAAATAGGTTCTTTTGGTAAAATAAAAAGACATTCGAAATTTTGCCAGTGTCGTCGGATTCTCGATATTTACAGACATCCGCTCTTAACAGTGATATTTAAACAAAACCAAAGAGTAGAAAAAGCAGTAATGTATTCACTGGGATCACAATTCATTGATCACCGGAAATAAATTTTAGTTAATCAACAACTCTTGTTTGAGCTTTGTACTCTGTCCAGTGATTCTCACGTGCATTCTTGCGTGACCCGAACCCCATGAGCTTTTCATTGTTGAATTACCAATCACATTGAACTCTGTCAGGCCTCTAAGCTCGCATTTCATGTGCTACGTGCAGTCTTTTCTTCACGAGCAAACGACAAGATCTCGTAAATTTTCCTAACAAATTTTGACCACGGCAAAAGTTCATTCAGCTCCAGACAACAAGCTCATAAACATTCTTTGACAGCTGACTGCAGGAGAAGAACAGAAAGGGGAAAGTCTCAAATTATGCCGCCCTCGCGTCGGACACGAAGCGTAGCGGCCGGTGATGGTGATGGCGGCGAACCAGTCGCTATTCCAGCAGATCTCGACCTCAACCGCCTGTATGTGAGGGACCTTCGGAATCTCTGCAACCAGCTGAAGCTCCCGGCCACTGGAACCCGCTCAACACTAATAGATCGGCTGAAAGAAGCCCGGGGAAATCCTACAGACCACAACACCGAGGGCGAAAACAATGGAGTTATTGAAATTGCCACGTGCGCCGACCAAGATGGCAAAACAATTCCAACCACAGCTGCGCTCCAGCAAGAATTTCGCCGACTGCAACAGCAGGTACAAGATCTTGTGAACAAAAACGAATCGGACGAAAGACTGCTATCAGAGGGTCAACTCACCCAAGTCAAATCACTGGTTCAAGCGACCATTAATGAAACGATAGAACAAACAGCTGCCGCCGCCGCACAAGCCGCGGTCAACGCTTTCGTCAACTCAAACAACCCTTCGTCATCTCAAGCCGCTTCCCCCGAAGATCCGACGCCGAATGCGGTCACCTTGCCTCCTTCTACTCCAGCGACACACAACTCCCTCGTGGTTGAGAGCGCCCACAGCTCCCAGACACCAGCAACCTCGAGAACATCTCAACAGCCGTCGGACTCTATCCACGAGCTGCCAGCGAAGCTCGTGAAAGAAGCCCTGAGCGGTGAGTTTATGGAGCTTTCCAAGTTACTGCCCAAAAACTTTAACGTGATCCAACCCCTCCATGATGAACCTCTCACACTGACTTTAGAAAACTCAGTAATTAAAGTAAATAAGGCAAAGGCCACCACAATTACTAGTATAGAGGAGTGGACCTCAGCCTTCACTTCCTATATGAGCATTATCATCAGCAAGTACCCAAATCGTGCTGCAGAATTACTGGAATACCTTTCCTTGATTCGCTACGCAGCAAAATATCACCGGGGTCTGGGTTGGTGCGTTTACGATGTCAAGTTTCGTCAAAAGGCTGCCATCAAGAAGTCCCTTAACTGGTCAGTTATAGATAGCCAACTATGGCTTAAAACCTTTACCGTAGCGCCTTCACTTATGAAGGAAGATATTGGTTTTTTCCAATCTGGACCCTCATCCACGCCGAGTACAGTTAGAGGGAACGAATACCGTACTTGCCACAATTTCAACAAGGGTTTCCCCTGTGCAAGGACCCCCTGCCCCTATGCACACAAGTGCAACAAGCAGGGTTGTGGACGGGATCACCCCGGGATACGGTGCCCCGACAGTTTCGAACCCGATAAGCAGCCATCCCCAAGGGCAGGGAAACCCCACAGCGAGCAACATGGCTCTGGGAACCGCCTCCGTGGCAAATAGTTATGGGGGCATTGTTACCCCTGTCAATGTTTTAAACTTACAGTATGTTCTCAGTAACCACCCCAATAGGGAATTTGTTGATAAACTGTGCTTAGAACTGAGGGAGGGGGCTAGGATTGGCTACTCCGGTCCTAGACATTTTCGTTTTTCTAAGAATTTGCCTACTGCTTCCCTGAACCCTGAGGTCGTCACTTCAAATCTAGCTGAGGAAGTGAACAAAGGGCGTACCGTGGGCCCCTTCCATTCCCCCCCGTTTAGGAATTTCCAGGTCTCCCCTATTGGCCTTATCCCCAAAAAACATTCAGACAAATTCAGAACCATTTTTCATTTGTCCTTCCCCAAATCAGGGACCTCAAGCATAAACCATTTTATCGACAAGGATAACTTTTCCCTTCAATACATCACCATTGATAATGCAATTAGGGCTATCCAGAGGTTTGGGGCAGATTGTTTTATGGCCAAAACTGACATAGAATCAGCTTTTCGACTTTTTCCTGTCCACCCCGAAGATTGGGAACTTTTGGGCATGTTTTGGAACGGGCATTATTATTTTGACAAGGTGCTCCCTTTCGGGCTTCGTTCAGCACCATTTATCTTCAACCAGCTCTCCGATGCCATCGAGTGGATATTGCAAAACAACTGTGCCATATCCTTTGTCTGCCACATCTTGGACGACTTCCTTTTAGTTGAACCTCCAGCTCCCACTGCACCTGCCGATTCGCTCTGTCGGGCAAGTCTCTCTAGCATGATCTTGTCCTTCAAGACCCTTAACATCCCTATTTCAGCAGCCAAAACGGAGGGCCCCTGCAAAGTTCTCCAGTTCATGGGAATAATTTTAGATACACATCAAATGGAAGCCAGGCTGCCAGAAGACAAGATTGAGCGGATTAAAACCGCCCTCTGCGAGTTTCGATCCAAGCGATCGACAACCCTGCAGGAGCTTCAATCTCTGATTGGTACTTTAAATTTTGCATGTAAGGTGATTCCCCTGGGACGCCCCTTCCTACAGCGAATGGTTGCCCTAACGAGAGGCATCAAAAAACCCCATCACCACATTAAGCTCACATCTGGTTTTTACAAAGACCTGGATATGTGGAGCTTGTTCATTGAGCAGTGGAATGGTATAGGGCTGTTCTTATCTTCCCTGTGGGACACCTCGGACACCCTTTCTCTATTTACAGATGCCTCAGGCTCTATTGGTTATGGGGGATATTTTCAAACTAGATGGTTCCAGGGAAAGTGGTCACCCCATCAACACTTGGGAACTCCTGGAATGAGCATTCTCTGGCAAGAATTATTTGCCATTGTAGTTGCTTGCCATTTGTGGGGGCACCAGTGGACATCCAGGCGAATCAAGTTTCACTGTGACAACTTAGGAGTGGTAGAGGTTATTAACTCTCGGAGGGCTAAAGTTCCTAGGGTTATGGACTTGGTTAGGGACCTTACCCTCTGTACATTGAGACACAACTTTTACTTTCAAGCAGTGCATGTCCCTGGGAAACATAATAATATTGCAGACTCTCTTTCTCGGTTTCAGATGGAGCGCTTTCGTCAGCTAGCTCCCCACTTCAGTGCCTCTCCAGACCCCATCCCAGCCTGCCTACTCCGTCTTTAAGTGGAGAAGCCCAATTTTACCTGGGGATGGCTCTCGCACAGAATAGTAAGAAAACATACAATTCTGGCATGCGCCAGTTTTACTCCTTCTGCTCACAAAAGGGACTAACACCCACATTTCCCATACCCAAGGATATTTTGATTGATTTTTCAGTGCACATGGCACGCTCAGTGCAGCACAGCACCATCAAAAACTATTTATCTGCCATAAAGCACTATCATTCGAGCCATGGTTATGCACTCGACCTGTCAGCCTTCCTTCGCTTGCAGCTCATCCTCCGTGGGATAAAGCGTTCTCAAGGAGTCAACTCCAAAACCCGGAGACCCATAACATTGCACATTTTAAACTTATTTTATCACCTCCTTAATGTTAAATTCACGACCAACAAAGACTCCATAATGGTTTGGGCAGCTATGACACTTGCCTTTTTTGGTTTCCTTCGTATTGGGGAACTTACCTGCAATTCCAACTTTAATCCTGAATGCCACCTTTCAATATCAGACTTAGTGTTTATGCCTCAATCTTTCCCCATATATATGCTGGTTCGACTAAAGGTCTCTAAAACCGACCCCTTTAGGAAAGGGCAAACTGTTGTTATTGGGAGGGCAAACTCTAATTTGTGCCCCATTTCTGCCATGTTAGCCTACATAGAGTCCCGTACCCCCTTCCCTGACTCCGGGCCCCTGTTTACCTTTCAATCTGGTTCCTTCCTCACTCGGGGAAAATTCACAAGTGAGACTAGAGATCTACTTTCTAAGGGAGGGCTTGATTCAAGTGAATTTGCAGGCCACAGTTTTCGCATAGGTGCGGCTACCACAGCTGCTTCAGCCAATTTACCTCCTTGGCTCATTAAAGTTTTAGGGCGATGGTCCTCGGACTGTTTCGAAAGGTACATAAAAACCCCACCCTCGGTTCTAGCACAGGTTCCCCAGACCCTCATTGACCACTTATAACACATATTTAAGTTTTTTCCTATTTTACCATGGCTCGTCAATGGGGGAATGCTTCGCATTTTGTGGGGATAAAGTGCTCCTATCGTCACACTTTTGCCCCCATAGACTCGGCATTTTGTACTCCTGGGATATACATCTAGTTTTCTAGGGGCCCTAGGGAGGCCCGCAATAATTATTGGTCACAGCCGACCCAGAGTGGAGGCCCAACTCCCTCCACTCCATATCGGCCTGTGCACCTCTTATCTAGGTTAGTGGAGGCCCAACTCCCTCCAATCGGAGAGGAGGACAAATTACTTCCTCCTCTCTACCCAGGAATGGTCACAGTCGGCCCTGGGAGGAAGCTCGACTCCTCCATACCTTCGTGTGCACCGCCCTGGGGGTAGGTTTTTCTCAAAAATCCAGGAGTACACGGGGCTGTCGATTTTAAAAGTTTCTCTGGAGTACTTTGTCTCCCACTTCCCCATTTTCAGCCACACAAAGTTGTTTGTTATTGTTCCTGTTTTATTTACTAAGGTTGGGGCTGACCCCAAACACAGCCACACCAGGCTATTGTTATTGTTCCCGTTTAGTGAAATAATTTTGATCATACCTCAACATGAGGAAGTTGATTAAATCACAATTTATTGATCACCGGAAATAAATTTTAGTTAATCAACAACTCTTGTTTGAGCTTTGTACTCTGTCCAGTGATTCTCACGTGCATTCTTGCGTGACCCGAATCCCATGAGCTTTTCATTGTTGAATTACCAATCACATTGAACTCTGTCAGGCCTCTAAGCTCGCATTTCATGTGCTACGTGCAGTCTTTTCTTCACGAGCAAACGACAAGATCTCGTAAATTTTCCTAACAAATTCCCTCCCATCCCACCCACTGTTTTTTCCTTTGTCTTGCTCTTATCACTGGTCATAGGACTTCTCAAGCAATACCATTTTAATTAACGTATGTAAACATCTATTTTGTATTAGTACAAGGCAATAATTTTGTTGTGTAATTAAACCCAAAATGAACAGTTTATACAAGTATGTTTGGACATATAAATAGGTATTGATTATCAAGCATAATGTACATAGACATTCAACCTGATGTAATACTAAGAAATCTAGCGCAGTGTATCTTTGGTTGTCTCTTACTTGTACTTTGAATATGAAGACAGTTATATTTTTTCAATAAAGTTGGGAATGGGGATAAAGTGCTCCTATCGTCACACTTTTGCCCCCATAGACTCGGCATTTTGTACTCCTGGGATATACATCTAGTTTTCTAGGGGCCCTAGGGAGGCCCGCAATAATTATTGGTCACAGCCGACCCAGAGTGGAGGCCCAACTCCCTCCACTCCATATCGGCCTGTGCACCTCTTATCTAGGTTAGTGGAGGCCCAACTCCCTCCAATCGGAGAGGAGGACAAATTACTTCCTCCTCTCTACCCAGGAATGGTCACAGTCGGCCCTGGGAGGAAGCTCGACTCCTCCATACCTTCGTGTGCACCGCCCTGGGGGTAGGTTTTTCTCAAAAATCCAGGAGTACACGGGGCTGTCGATTTTAAAAGTTTCTCTGGAGTACTTTGTCTCCCACTTCCCCATTTTCAGCCACACAAAGTTGTTTGTTATTGTTCCTGTTTTATTTACTAAGGTTGGGGCTGACCCCAAACACAGCCACACCAGGCTATTGTTATTGTTCCCGTTTAGTGAAATAATTTTGATCATACCTCAACATGAGGAAGTTGATTAAAAACTAAAATCATCTGCACTCTAGTAGCCCGAGCCATTCAGAACATTTCAATAAGCGCACAGATGTCCGAGCTTATCTAAATGAATAATAAAATTAACGTGCGCATGCTTTGCACGGGAGTTTGGACGAGTGAGCCAATGACAAGGGAATGATCTCACGATTTTTGTCAGACACGTCTGCTAACGCGTCGGGTAGTATTCTCTATTTGTACGAGCGCATGAACGCCCGGAGATGCAAAATTAGTTTTTTGTGTAATACGTTATGGGTAGGAGAGAACAGGAAAATAGAAAGAGGAAGGCTGCAGCTAAATCTTGCCAGTCTCTCGATACATGGGTCAGTAAAGTACCCCATCAAGAGCCATCAGACGCTGACATTGACAGTGCAGTCTGCGACGACAGCCCAGCTGAAACCACGACTTCAGATCTATCTCAGTTAACTACAGTTTTACAGCGAGATATAGAAGGTAAATCACACTTATTTTCACAATGCCCACCAGTCTTGATCCCATTATTATGCTGTGAGATTTAGTCGCTATTCCTCAATATGAAACAAATTTACATCGCTTAATAAAAAGCCAGCGAGGTAACACAGATGCAGAGTAACAATTCGGAGAGGGACTGGGGGAGGGTTAATCTAAAGTAGCAGCTTCTGGAAATCCACAGGCATCCCAAACCATCAAAATAGAAGTTTTCGAGACACAAAGAGGGAAAATACATTTTACGTTTCTCTTGGTCTTTTATCATCATTTCCTGATGTCATGTCAATATTCTATTAAAAGCCGATGTGTACTTTCTTAACAATTCTGCATTGTTTATAAAATTGTAGAGAATTCGTAAGCGCCAGTACCTGACCCTTACGTCATTGCAGCCTTAGAAAACATCTCCTGTGGGGCTAATCATGAGATGTGTGGCGACGAGAACCAAGATGCCACCTGGGACCAAAAGAGCAAGGACGACGCGGTTGCACTGTTGGCAAGTCTAGCAACTTGTGACTTCATTGTATCATTTTTTGTGCTCTACGAATTCCTCTCTCACTTGTCAGGTGTCCCCGTGAAGCTGCAGGGCCAGTCAATTGACATTATCAAGGCATATCAAGAGGTAGGTATCTTGAACGGAACGTTATTCTTTTTTAAAATAATGTCAGAGAAAGAAATTAAAGCCTTATTAATGACTAATTAAAATAGCGAGAATTTACACTGTAAAATGGCTTCCAGACTGCAGATGTCAACAGGACTTAATAATAATAATAATATATCTTTATTTATCGAGGGTGGAATACATTAATTACTGGTCACCCAGTAGTTTTCATAATGGCCCTGTTACAATAAAACTAATATACTGTAATAATTAATTAATTAGTTAACTACATATGAAATTAATAAGTTTTACAAATCTTAAAATGATCAATAGAGGAATTCCTACTAAGATAAAGATTAAATAAGTAATTTTTAAAATTGGTATGGGAGAAATGAGAAAATTTGACGAGAAATTCACGCATGTCTATAAGCATGCAGTGAGGGTGGCACGTAACGTCAATGTGGACCCTATGATGTCGAGGGTGGCTGGTCGCCAGATCCATCGTTGCAATGCCCCTGCTGACAATCCCGAGCAGTACTATCAGCAAAACGTGGCCGTTTCGCTTATTAACCATATCAAAGCTGAACTGGATGAGCAATTTCCCTCCCCATCAGCTCGTTCATTTCTTTATTCGACTGAAGTATTGAGGCTCTTCTTTCCTCCGAACAGATCTGTCTGTGTTGCCATCAAGCCTCCTCTGTCTCGTACCGTCGGTGCTGTGTGACAGGGCCGGTGAGATCATCTCCTGTCGCCGGAGCTTTTACGTCAAGAACTTCTTTGATTCCAGATCAGGTGGAACATGGTTAACTAAATTGATTAATTCTGGGATATTCCAAAATTACACAACAAATTACACAAATGGGTAAGTGAGAGATAACAGTACATAATATTGTTTCTTATTTCTTTCAGATACTCCTCAAAACCGAAGGAAGACGGGCCAAATACAGCAGCCAAAGCTCTGAAGGAGTGCAATGATGATCTCTTTCCAAATATATATGCGCTCCTCAAGATATGCACTCCTCAAGATATGCGCCACAATCCCTGCAACGAGCTGTGAATGCAAAAAAAGTGCGAGTTCTTTTAGGCGGCTACATACATATAACAGGGCATGCATGGGCTAGGAAAGGCTGTGGTCCCTCGCACTAATGCACATTCATTATCAAGTTAAAATTGTTTTGGATGAGGTGGTAAATCTGTTTGCCACCAAACACCCACGGAGGTTGGAGCTCGGGACAATTCTGAGGGATTAGTTATGCAGTATTTTGATGTATCATTTAACATCGTAAAATTAGTCCTTTATAACTTAATTCAAACAATTGTATTCGACAATGTAATATTCAGTGCCTACCGTGCACTTTGCCGTTACAATTTGTCATGTATTGCTACTTTCCTAAATAAACGGGTCAGACAATAAAAAATACATTTCGGTAGTTTGGTCCACTTTGGCCTCGTTAGCACCTCTCACATAAAATCCTGGTTACGGGCCTGGGAAGATGATGGACAGTGGAACCAGTCCGAGTACAACTTAGAGTTCACAAGCGATGTTTGTTCCTTTTCTTGATGTGGCCAGCCTTCCTCCCTTCAATCCAAACTAAGACCCGAACACCCTTGTAGTTCACTGGAAGTTGTGGAAATGCTTGTTTAATCTGTATTTGGTGGCAAAAGGGACTATGTGGCACCGCGGAAATACGTTTTGGAGGGCGGGATACAGTATTTTGCTGGTCAGCGTACATCTTAACAAAAAATACAAAACGCCGGCAATTTCAATTCACTTCACCACGAGTCTTGTCGAGAGAGATAAAAACCTAAAACTTTAAGCCCACACGGGAAACTTAGCTCCCAAACTCAACTTACCTTTCGTATAGTCCCCATTTTATATTATATATTGTGCCAGAGCCAAACTGACCTTGCACTCAATGTGAAATTGTTGTGGTTTCGCAGAGTTTCACTTAGTCATGTAGCGGCTGGTTTGTTTTTCAAAAGATGTTGTGTGCCAAGGCTAAAACCAGGTGGCATTTGTACGGGTGTAGCGGTGTTTTGAGGACACCAACAGCTCAGGTTTGCAGGGCTGGTGGGCTTGGGCCGTATGAATCGGTCTGTCAACGGCATTTTGACAAAATTCGTCGGGAGGATGTCAAAAGATGCTCGTGTCCGTCCACTTGGGGGCACTCGGCAAAGTTGCACAGCCATCCCATTCCCACTAGGTATTATTCATTTCTGGATCATGTTGGCCGAACCTATGATTCTTACAAACCTGGGACACGCTGGTGCAACAAGTGCAGGAACGAAGCGCCAACTAAGTTAAAAAAACTGGCCGCGACCCGAGGAAGAATTAGCTCGTGAACGACGCTGGGAAAACTCAGCCACTGAAGTAAGTTTTATAAAATGTCCTTTTATGAAGGAAAGCCGGGGTAAAATTGTGACATAATGCTTATGTATTTATTGTTATGTATTTCTGTACAACAGTTACTTTACTTTTCAAACGAGTCTCTTTCCTCCCAGAATAATTGTCTTAAATTTTTTCTACTGCCTCACAAAGTGTGAAAATTGTTGTTTGAAACCATTTTCATGTGGCAAAAAAAGGAATTTTCTGCAAAACAGTTGTCCTAATACATGTAGTGTTAACATCCAACGTTTTTGTAAAAAAGATGAAGGGTAATGCTTCTGGACACCAAGATGGACAAGAATTATCAATGGTATTTAGTCAACTTTCTGATAAACAAAACTACAACAGTGTAGGTTCAACAGGCTTCCAAAACAATAAATATTTTAATGTTGTCGATTAACAGGTGCAGGGATGTGAAGAAGAAACTGATGCTAATTTTCATGGTGCTACACACAATGTGTACCAAGAGGTATGATTGTACTAAATCAAGAGATTATAACTGGAAAATTATTTTCTCTCAACTCAATGTATTATGATATCTGTTAACACGTTGAGTTACACAGACACGAAAATTTTAATGGCCTGTTTATTTTGTCTACCTGTACGCGACAGGTAGAGAGAGCTTTGGAGACTCAGGATTTGGTTGGCCCGACCACTAGCATCGATAAATAAAATTTGAACAGAAGTAAAAAATGCTAAAGAAGAAAACTACCGTAAAAAAAGAGCAAGTGAATATTTTCTGTCAAATTCTCCCCTAAACCTTGTGCTCAAGCTTTGGTAGCAAAGAGGGCCAGACAGCTCTGGGGACAAAAATATTGTAACTCTTTTGTAACAGGTGTGTCAAGAAACAGAAGCAATGGAGGCTGAAACTGGTCAAGAAAGCAACCAAGACAGAATTACTGGTGTTGGACCCACTACTGAGCCAGAACCACAATCAATGGTACTTTGTACAATTTGTAATAAATAACAACATACACCAAAGTGTTGATGAAATACTACATGTGGTTTTAAGAACAATAACACTTACTACAAACAAAAACGCAAAAGCAGCTTTTCCCTTTTTCTCTTCTTGTATCCCAGCAGCAGGATCCTCATTACTGGAAGATCGCTGAAGGGCAGTTTGGTGAGATGTTGGTTGGCCAAGATGGGGACGTGATGCTTGAAGCATCGACTTGGAAAAGCATTCAGAAGAAGATAAATGGTAAACTTACTCCCCCATTAATGGCAATATATTATATTCTTGCCATGTACATACAGTTGCTATGTTATGAAAGGATGATATTTACATTTTGTTGAAATTTGATGAAATAGCACTTACATGTATGTAGAGTGAATTCATAAAAATCATTCTGATTGGTCATCAATTTTATTAACTTCTATAACAGAACCAACATTCAAAGAGCTTTTAGACACCCTAAGTAAACAAATGGACAAATGTTCAGATTGGAAGAGACTTGTCAGCCAACCAGTATTTAAAGAGTACCTGGTATCAACTGTGCCTACACTGTATAATAACATTCTTGACAGTATCCTGTCTGAGCGTCATGGGGATAAAAGGGCCAACCTGCAGGAGAAAAGGGCAACAGCTCTTATATGGCAGCTTCTATATTACAGGTATTTTTAGTAGTAAGTCTAGACCTGAACCCAAAGCAAATCCAATCTCATGCATATCCTTTCAGCAGGCCTAGAACATTCACAGTATTGAAATGAAAGAAGGCAGTAGTTACTTGTACAAAATAAACTTGCAGTTGGGGGGACTAAGCTCTAAAACTGTATGGCCTAGCTATCCCAATCCACTGGGCCTCACTTCAGTCACTTTCCCAGCATCTAAATATCATTATACTGCACATTGTCTACAGCAGTATCTACATGAAGTACAGTATGCACCAGCTTTTGGATTTAAATTTCCATGCAATTTATTCATCCTTATTTTAGAATATACATGTGTTTATTACTGCTAAAATGTGTTAAATTTATTTGGTATGATATTCAGAAATCAGAGACATGGTGAACTCATGGACGAAAGTTCCATCTTCTTAGAATTACATGGACTGTCATCTAGTGGAATGGCACTTGGAAAAGTGTTGGGGTTTGCAAGGGATAAGAAAACAAAGACCCACAAGAGGCACAACATTGCATCTGATCATTTGAAGAGGGCAAAAGAGATGGCCTGCCAAGCCATAAAAAGGGTATAATACTTGTACATGTAATTGAAAAAACAAAATCCTGGTTATAACACCTTACAGTTACAACCCCTCCTCCTTCCCAGTGTTATGGGCCCACCCTTGTGCTAAGGCAACAATCTTTTGATTATAAGCCCACCCCCTCAGAACATGAGACATGCTCTCAATACATGCATGTATTATTATTATTATTATTATTATTATTATTATTATTATTATTTATTCTTATTCTTCTTATTATTATTATTAATAACACCTGGATTTTCCAAAAGAAAACTTCCTTCATTGTTGATATTCTTTTCCTACTTTGGCTTAATAGAAATCCTTCCAGATACTATCAATGGATGATTTCCACAACATTCATGCAGTGAAAACACCAACTGAGAGAATACTCACCAATGCTGTCCATATGGCAACTCTTCTCCTGGACATTCAGCCTTCTGTTTACGCAGTCCCTCGTCCAGTTAACCCAGCCACACAGAAGTGTGATGGTCACAATTCCTGGTGGTGCACCCCAGATCTGTAGAGGAGGGATATCGATCAACGCAGTGATCAGAGAAATCACAACATTTTGGCCAAACTACAGTGGAAGTTTCTTCCTGGAGAGCTTACCCCAACCTTACAAAGAGATTAATCCCTGTACAATGAAGCAGTCCTTAAAAGAGCTAAGGCAAGCCATAGAAAAATTAATACATGTAACTATCTCGCTAACAATCAAAGGAGTCATGAGTAGCCTGCAACACTAGCTCCACTTTGGTGACTGAATGAAGCGAGAAAGATCATTTAATACTGGTCCAGTTTCATGAGAAGTACGGAAAGTTTCATGATTTGGGGATTTTTATGAATGACCGGTGTATCTTTAAATCAGGTTGTCTAGTTGATACACAGGTTTCACAACTTCTTCCTTTCCTTTAAAGTCGAGTCTCTCTTAAACATAATTTTTTTAAGTATATACAAACACTAAGTTGTCTACAATAATTAATTATTACAGGGTTTATTCAAGAGAAAATCAAGAATGCCAAACCTTGAAATCTGCTATACTTATTGATGAAATTGAACAGAATCTGCACAGTAAAGATGACTACCAGGCCTGCCATCAGTATGTTTTCGATGTCATCCCAGAGTTTAAAGAATTCCTTAAATTACATGTGGCACCTACAGTGGGCGACTGGCCAACATGGTACCATCAAAAAAAGATCGTTTGTCACGCTGAATTGGATCAAGAGGTTACATCCCTTATCCCTGAGTTAGGGCAGTTTCATGTCTACTTGAACAGTTCAGAAGATGTTGTAAAGCAGTACTATCCAATCTTCAAAGAAATCTATGCATCAGTTTTCGGGCAGAGGGTCAGACTAGCTGAAAAGCCCAAGCCAGATAAAGTGGCCCTATGTATTGTACTATCATTTTGTGGTTGGCTGCGCATCCATAGCCAGGTTACTCAGGCATTTGGACAATGCAAGGACACTGAATATAGTTGCCTCTTACATCTTTTTGAAGAGCTCATCCCTCTGTGCTTCATGCATTATCCAATTATAGTGAGAGGAGGGCAGTTTGAACAGCTAGCATCATCAATGAAGCGTCTAGCCATCACTACAATAAGGCATCTCTCTCGTGGATCAGTGATGTACAACACCAACAGGAAAACTTCCCTGATTACTATGCTGCCAAGTCTGCTCTATATTCCGTGCTGAATGAGAAGAAGGTCGAGATCTTCCATTCCTCATTGAGATCTAGAATAACAAAGACAGACAAAGGACGTAAAATCCAGGAAACGGCGAGGCTGATTGCAAGATCAAATTTTAAGCAAGATGGATTTGAGAACACATACGTTCCACAATATCTACGGGGATACAGTGACCAAGACTTGCTTTTGCTATCAGGTATGTATCAGTGAGAGATCTACAGGGGTTCTGGGAGTATTCCATAATATATCAAACACAAGGAACAGTGTTTCATCAGATATCCAAACACCACAAAGTTTATGTTGTTTTCAATTAAAGAAATTAAAAACACATCAAGTGTATTATTGAGTTATGTAACCATGTAGGAATTTTTAAGAACACGAGAGAAGTGCAGAACTTCTCAGGTGTCTTTGACAATTTCCAAAGTGCTTGTTTAACTCAACAATGCACGAGGAACAAGTTGTTTTATTTCTTTTATAAAATCAAAACGGCTATAATTAAACCTTCAGCATCGCATGTGCTTCATCAAGTTATAATGAACTCAGTTTGACCAATCATAGAGCGTGCATTTTCTTGAGCATTTTATAAGTAAAAATAATGCATGCCTTGTAACAAAAACAGATCATTATCTCTGCACCTGTACTGTATAATTACAGGTTTGGCATCTGAAGGAATCCTATCCATGTTTGAGAGAGTGGCATTAAATCTGGGCAAATCTTACATGCTACCAAGGAACATGAACAGAGCTGGAAGGCCTTATGGCAAGGCACCATACTATCTTGCAAGTTTTACGAAGGAATTCAGTACGAAGTCTTTACCTTTGGGGTACAGATGGCCTTCTTCCAGACCACAGCCTCATTTAGATTGTGATGCAGAAGCCTGTCATCATCCATCTAATTAAAAAATACGGCGACTGTTCTGTGGTCATACATTCCACTCTTCCTGCATGTCTGATGAGGGTGATAACAGTCTTGGATGCATCATCTGTCTTCCGAACTTGATCTGTGATATCCAGAAGCTGTCTCAGTCCTGGAACAAAGGACTCATGTCTGGATTTAATGAAGATGATAATGAAGGCGGTGAAGAACACGATGATGGTGATGACGATAACGATGATGATGAATCTTCTAAGCTAGACAAGCCGCCTAAGGACAAAGATCACCAATTTTTTAAGTCACCCCTGTTTGAGAAATATATTCAGCAGAAAGTTGACAACATTAAGGCAGCTATCAACGCCAAGTCAATAAGTCATGAGGAGTAGCCACATGCTTGCAATCAAGTAAATATTCTAAAGGCATTCCTTGAGGCTAATTTTAGCATTTTCACCACATATCTACATGCATAAAATCTGTTGAAGAAATCACTTTTTTTGTGTGGGAAGTACGTCAGAGAAAAGTCAAACAAAAAAACAATTGTCTTAAAATGTAATTATGCATTTCTATGAAAAAGGTGATGCCACTACGAGTCTCGTATTTGAAGGCATTTAATGTACTCGAACAAAAATGATCGTTTAAGTACGCATTTTATGCCTGCCAAGTTTCAAGCCCTTCTGATAAGCCTACGAAAAATAAATTAAATGAACATGCTCCCAACTTTCAAACAACGTCCATTTCTTCTCAAAAATTGAGCTGGAATCAACAAAAAAATCAGCTTGAAAGCATCCATCGTGTTGGTTTAGTCTCTTTAGCCTCCAGGAATACATGTACCTTCAGTTTCAGTAATATAACTTGCAGCTACCAGGAGCTATAATGTCTTGTAATAAAATGGTTACAACTCAAGAAATAATGAATCTTACAGAAAATAAATGACAATGTTATTGGGGGGGGGGGGGGAAGGGGGGGTGGTATGAGGCGATAATAATATGGATCAACATTATTTTTTGCATATTGATTAAGAAATTGTAATGTGTATAATTCATCGAGCACATAATAATTATTGTGTAATGATTGAGCAAAGCTAATCTGAATGATTACATGAATGGAAGAAGAACAACAGTAATTAATTACTATAAGTTGATACATTGTACTTGTAAAACAGTAGAAATGGAAATCGAGTAAGCTCAAAATGATTGGGTACAAATGTCAAAAGAAGTGAAAATTGACCACATCCAAGTTCTACATGTAGATAATCGCAAAATAAAGAAATGTATTTCAAAATTATCGTGTTTATAAACAAGCGGTCTTGAATCTTTTGTGATAACTTATCATCTTGAATTTTTTGTGATGACTTATCATCGTGTTACAGAGATTTAAAACTGCTTGTAAAATTGTCAATGAACCGAACATATCATCAAGCGTTCTTTTAAAATATTTTTATTTACAAGCGGCCTAGAATAATTTTTATCCAGCCGTCAAAAGGCAGCGGCCAATGAATCACAATACAGTGGAACCCCGCCTTACGGTCACCTCATTAATACGGTCAACTCGTTTTTATGGTCACTTTTTTTTTGTGCCGTCGAAACGCGCGCCCATACATTTTCTTATAATGAAACCCTGTTAATGCAGCCACCCCCTTAATACGGCCAAATTTTCATGGCCCGTTGGTGACCGTATTAACGGGGTTCCACTGTATTTTCGATTCCTGCTCGCTTCGCCAATATCAACAAGCGTCCTTCAATCTTTCTCGATAACTTGTTGACAAATCGAGATTAAAAACAGCTGCGCTGGTAAATTGAACTAGCAAATGTTTTGTTTTGACGGCAATCGTAATTACCTCAATTTATTGTCTTCTTCAGCCTCACGGCAGGCGGGCGGCACAAAAAATTGATTTCACCCGTTATAAAAAGGCGCAGAGAAGTGATTGAAACGGCAAACAAGTCAATCTATGCAAACTTTCTTATCAATGTTTCTTTGGCGCGATAGTCATTGCAAGCGAAATGGACAAGCGCCACATGTCGGCACGGCGGGCATGCATAATTTTCACAACACAAAGATCAATATTTTCCAACTTACCTCTATCGCATGATGCAAATTACACGTTAAATCCAACCAGTCTTTAAACGTCCTGCAAAAGCTACATACAGTACCAATCTTCTGCTTTTCCTGGATCCCCATCGTAGTTTTCGACAATTTCAAGGGCGACTCATGATTCACTCAACACGACGCATCGTCAGAACATTACACAAAATGACTCCCCTGAACCGCTATTCGTTATGGTAGTGGTTTAAGTATCAAAAGATCCGTTTGAGGGGGTCAAACTCACAAAAAAGTATGAAGGATATTTTCTGCCTTAAAACCACGCAAAACACCCAACCCCTTCATCGAACTCGAAGCGAACTCAAAAACTTGAAGCACCCTGATGGCAATGACCACTGACCAGTTACTGTGACGTCACAAAAACGTATTTCCGCGGTGCCGGACTATGTAGGATGAACAGAAAACTGCATTGCTGTTGCATACTGGAGGGTTGAACTTACAAGAGCTTTATTACATGTTATTGACCGGTACGGATATCAAGCCAAGATTATGCATTTGCAGTTCGAGCTGGTCAGCCTACAGGTGGTAGTGAAGTTCATTTGAAAGTTGTAGGAGTGATGTAAACTGCAGTACTTATTGATTCTGGTGCGTCATGCAATGTGATTGATCAAGCAACCTGGGAAATTTTGAAGAATAGTGTCCAGTGTGAGTCCAAGAAATCAAGCAAAAAGTTGCTTGCTTATGGATAGAAAGATCCTATTGAGGTGATCAGGACATTTGTGTCTGAGATTGTGTGGACGAATTCACAGTGGTTAAAGGTCCAAGAAGATCTCTACTCGGAAAGAACACTGAAGAGAAGTTGGGCGTGTTAAGGGTTGGTCCAGATGTGTGCTCATTAACTGCTGAAGGAAGTGATGCTGACATCCGGCCAAAAATGCCAAGAAAGCTTGGCTTTTGTGGCCAAGAATGCCAAGAAAGCTTGGCATAGGACAGGTTTACTGGGTTTGGCCAGGCCACACTCTACCGGCCATGCTTTGCCACGCTGGCCAAGCTTTTGACCAATCTCTTGATGCAAGGGTTCTTACCTATAAATCTACCTTTCAAAAAAGCAGCTTGATCAGTGCTGATGATATTTGGTAGGACCAACTTGATTTGATTAATGAAGGCCTTTGTGGCAATTTTGTTGTGATTTGCCGCCGGAACTTGTGCAAAGAAGGAAAGCACAAATGGAAAACTGAGTGGCTGCCATCATATATTTTATTGTCTTAGAAGATGTTGAAGTAAATGGCCCATCATGCCAGCAAGTAACTGAACTTGATGATATTTGACCTTGTCAACAGGAGCCGAGTTTAATTTTCGAACTGCTAACTTGCAGGTGTACAATGGATGCACAGAGACTTTAACTCTCTCAGAACTCAATATTCATGAAAGTAGCTGCAAATTTTCTCATGTAAAAATAAAGAAAAGGGTCCCATATACAAAAGAAAAGTTATTTGACGTGTCTAGACAGTATGCAAAGCGAAGGAGGCTAAGCAAAATTTTTGATAATCTCAAATCGAGAATTCACTTTTGCTCATGTCATTCCAGAAAAACTGCTGAAACGTTACCTAAAGCGGCCGCTGTCAATGTTATTATTGTTTCACTATTCCTGTATATTTTATCAGCAGTTAATAAATAAATCAGATCTATTTTTTCATAATTTTTCATTGAATGTCTTGTTACTTTCACAGCGGGTGGGTTCTTGGCTAATAAATGCGCGTGGGTAAACAGTTAACTGAAGCTGGAAGTGAGAAAATCACAAGTCTTAATTATTTGTTTCACTCATTAAAAAGACAACCAATCCAAACCGTTTATTTTCCCTTTTCCGGTGTGTATAAAAGGTGGTGTTGTGTTAACTTAGTCGACAAGTTAACTTAGTCATAATCGCTTTCACTGCTCAAAGACAAGATTAACACTAGATAACCATTCGTCATGGCCGAAAATTGTATCACGTGTGAAATGCCCATTGGACCCTGTCAAGGGGCTGTTCAATGTGACAGCTGCAACAAGTGGCAGCATCATACCTTGTGCTGACTACAGGGCTGCGGTGCATTCGGTGCGGATCTAGACTGGCAGTGTTTCCAGTGCTCCTTTGCTGTTGCACTAACTAGTACCTGGTTGGAGGGGTCAACCGATTACAAATCACTACCGATCAGCGAGCCGTCAGCGTCCACAATCTTTGACGAGAGAACAGCCCCTGAGCCCTTGTCTGCATTCCTGGAGGAGGAGTCCACAGTGTACGACTCCCCAGCAGTCAACAAAGAGTCGTCCCTTGCCGATCCGCCTCCACATGCTGAAAACGCCTATCAAGTTCCAGTTACTTTTGAGATCAAGTCATCCAACAAGGGCAAGCGAAAGCTAATTGACAGTAACGGGTATTCATACAACGTCAAAAGGCAGTGTCAGAATGCAACCGACTGGCAGTGCATTGTTAGGACGAAGGTAAATAGTCTTAACGATGTTTCGTTATGAACTCTAATTCTTAGTAAGTTGTATCAATTTTTTTTCACGAGCATGGGACAGAGATAATTCTGAGTTCCCAAGTAACTTTACTTTAAAACAATCGAATATGCATGTTAATTATTATCTTTTAGAAGAACCCATGCAGAGCCACAGTTGTCCAGAGAGCCGACAGGGCGTTCATGCCTAATGCCAGATGCAACAATTACAACCCAGCATTAGGCGCCGCAGTTACTGCCAGAATAAAGTCCCGCCTTAAAGAGGAGGCTGCTTTGAACGTGTGGAAACTGGCACTCGCAATAGTGAACGAAATTTTACTGCGAGAGCTGACAGACGCACCCTGTCCCGCCCTACCACCTTGCCAGGATTGCCAATCACTTTCACCAGAAGCTGTGACCCGCCGACTCGACTGACATAGACTTCGAGTTGCAGCGCAAACACATCCCAGATACCTTCTTTCGTGGATATGTTCATGTAAGTACTTCATGTAACATACAAAAGAAGGTTCATATAGATAAAAATTAATGAAGATTAGAACAGATTGCGATATGGGATTTTGAAAAACTTTTAGTCTGAATAGTTTTCAAAGTTAATCTCGTTTGTTTATAACTTTTAATTATAAAAGACTAAACTCAGTACATTGAATTCGCTTGTTTTATCGATAGGTTAAACAGTGTAGAACTACGAGAACATACATTTTTGTGACAAAATATTCAATGTGGTATCACAGAAAGATTTATAAAAAGGTTAAACTTTTACAATCGCTTGTACCAGAACATGTATTTTTATATCAATATATAGAACGTAGTATAGTATGCGCTGGTTTTATCGATAGGTTAAACTTTTCTAGTTTGGTATTGTAAGATAGAGTAAAGAATAAAGTCCAGTAAGAGCAAATTTTGTTGTCTGTTGTGTGCGTATCCATGCATATGTTCGCGCCAAGATGAGGTTATATATGTTCTTTCCTTTTTTATTAGCCGCCTGCATCACCCAAATGTCATAATGCTACTGAGGCATGTGATTGCACACAAGTCACTTTTGTTAGTCACAAACTATGTGGGGAAATCCAGCCTTGTAAAATTATTGGGTCTTGCTCGTGAGACTAAACATCAAGTAAGTGTTAGATTTTCATTACAAGTATTAGTACCATGTGAGGTGATAGGTACCTACATAGAGCCCAGCCCAGAGTACACATGAGGACATAGAAATCAAGCACCTCTGTTTTCTACATGATCATAAATTTTTTAATGTCATGGTTTATATATTTGCCAAATGGGTGAAATTTTTTTATTCTGTCAGTTGTGGCATACGGGTAAACTGACATTTCTTTTCCCCCCTTTCATTGCAATATGTTTTCCTATATACAGGTTATTGAACCAAAGTGGAATGGCTTTGTTATGTTTTATGTGTGCCAGGGGATGGCTTATATAAGCGAAAAAGGCATCATTCACCAGGATCTTAAACCTGCTAATATAATGGTCAGTCAACATTATCTCAAATGATTATAGACACAGTCAAACCTCTTTATTACTGACACTTCACTTGGTCCAAAAGAGACCAAAAGTCCTATAAACTCTACCTCAGACTGTAATACACACTTAGTCCTGTCCCATAACGAGGTTTAACTGTACCTTTTTTTCTTTATGGCTTTGCACATCACACTGTAGTAGTGATATTAAAAAATTCATTTGAGCAGGAGATGATTATGAGTATCCTCCAGTTCCCCTTCAGGACTTGCTTAGCAGGCGTATCACAAACAATATTTCTAAGACATGCATTTGTCTACCTCGTCCTCGAACTGAACAATTCTAATTAGCAGTCACTAACATATATAGACAGTGCCATTTTATCGAACTTTTTCAGTAACGTTAATAGGACAGAAGAAAATGTATAGTTGTAAATATAATGTAATCAAATATGATATATTGGGTGATTTTACCTTGTTCCATTAATTTCATTTTAGTTTTCAACTTTTCAAAATGAGACAACCATACCAGCTATGCTGTATTTTTACCAATCATGTATTGTATGGCACAAACAGGAATAAGTTAAGAACAGTGTCAGACTGATTGTTTCCATTGCAAGAAAGTTGCTGAAGAGAGCAAAGAGAATGTTGATAGAAAGAAAAAGCAGGATATAGCTACTGCCCAGGAAATGCGAAAACAAGCCATGGAAAGGATGGGGCAGACAACGAAAAGAAAAAGCCAGGAGGAGGATGAAGGAGCAGGAATGATGCTGTAGAGTTTGTGAAAGAGAAATGACACTCTGTGAGAAGGAAAATGAGATAAACAAAAAAAATCGGGAAGAGAAAAACAGCCAGTTTGGTGTTATGTACAACCAGCAGCACACCCTACTGCAGGCAATGCAACAAGCACAACAGCAACAGCAGAGCCAGAATTTGCATTTGATCATGGCCCAACAAAACAAAGCAATAACGTCTTTGCTGGAAAAAGTGGTGTCAAAACAATGACTGTAGTTTTAAGTATTACACATGATGAGACTGACACGTTAGTTTTTTATGAACTTTTTTTGGCAGTTCATTTATAGAATGCTGATGTTTACACTGTTCCAATTAATAAATTTATAGATGTTTCTTTCAATCATTTCAATGAAAATATAACTTTTCTTGCAGGTTATTATATTTGGCAACAGTTGTGTTTACAAACACGTAGTTAAAAGGCCAGGTAGTTGAAAAATGATATTTTATCAGTCTCTTGTAGTGGATTTGAACAACAACAGATCACCATTTAGTAATCCTTGTCTTTCAGTTGAGTTAATATTGTCAAAAACATAAATGAAACTTGATGTTCTGATTAAAATGATACTACAATGGTTCTGGTTTAACCTGACTGAGATAGTATTTTAAATACATGTACACTGTAATTACAGACAGAATACATTGTTTCTTTGTCTGTCAAGGGTATGGCTAACTATTGTAACTAGATGTGCTCTCACCATAGGTATGCGATGTTCATAGAGCCATAAAATCTGGTTACGCCTGAACTCAAACTTGCAACTTAAAAAACACAAATCTACAGGATTTGCCATTAGTTTAGAACTATTTAAGGTGGCTCACAAGTTTTACAATACATTAACATATACATTAAAGGGTTACGAAAACATGGAAACATTCATTTGCCCAACCATTATTGAACCAAAAAATGTTGCTATAATGTGAAAATAAATTTTCATTGGATTCTTTCGTAACCCTTCAAAGTATATAGTGATGCAAACTTGAAAAGTGTTCTGAGCCACCTTAATGTTTTCAACATCACCCTATAGAAACCATGTATCTTATCACAGCATTACATTGATGTCTCACATACTAGGCAAAACAAGTAAACAGGTCTGGAGGATGGTCTGGAAATGTAAGATAGGGCATTCTCAGGAGGGGGACATTGGGGATTTGCGGTGTTGCGGTGCTGCTCGTTTTTATCTCGTTAATGCGCATGCGCGCAAACGAGATATAGGTATCAGCATAAAAAAGGGACAAAAGTTGTTAACAAAGGTTCGTTGTTAACTTTTGTGGACTTTTGTCTGGTTACTTCTTTCTTCTTTATAGAAGCTATATTAGGGCATTGAGGATATGGTTGGTTAAACCGGTTAGGATTTCAAGAAGGGCGTCACATACCGCCACTAAAATTTTTGAGGAGCACCCTCGGACCTATTGTTAATTTCCCTAGGGTATTGAAATGTCATGAACTTGTCATGTCTTACGCTACATCACCACAAAGGTACTACAGTTCTTATTAAGTTAACTGATAACAGTTGTATAACTGAAGTGGCTACCCTGTATAAATATAAATATTTGTTGTTGTTGTTGTAAGTTTTGATATCTCACATTAGCTATCAATCTTTGAAATTTGTTTTTAAGTGGATGTGTCCAAGACGTTCTCATTCTTTGCGTCTTATGCTTTTTGTTTCCTGTCGAGTTGCAGTTGGGCCTCTTTTATTGTTTCTGTCTTATTCATCATGACTGTTGTTGTATCTTTGTCCGCTTTTTTGAGGTTTATAGTAGTTGTTTTTTAATTCTTTTAGCAGTATGACCTCATCGCCTGACAGATTGTTTCTAGGCTTAGTTACGGTGATCTGCGCGAGTTGCGCATTGACATTTTCCGCACTCGACGAAGCTAAGAAATTTCACCCTGTATCTTTATCCGCTTTTTGAGGTTTATAGCTGACATTTTCAGCGCTCGACGAAGCTAGGAAATTTCACCCTGTATCTTTGTCTGCTTTTTGAGGTTTATAGCAGAGTTGTTTTTCAACTGTTTTAGAGCTATGACCTCATCGCTTGACAGATTGTTTCTTATCTAGCATTTATTGTTTGTGGTTTTAACCACAGATAAAATCTACACACGTTAAATAAAAAAACACGCAACTTTTTGCACTTTTTATATCACATGTTCCCACGGGAAAGTTTGTTATGAGTGGTTTTAATGAGCTCCACGCAGCTATAAAGTGTAGCGAATACAAGCTAAAATTAAAGCTTTGACTGAGTCAAACTTCCCATACGACCAAAAAGAGATCACCGGATTCACCCCTCTCATAAAATAGAAGTCTGTATATGGGTGAACATTTTAAGTTCGTTTACCTACAGGTTGCAACTGAATTCTAAATCTAAATTGATAAACATATCAATCTCCCATGCGGGATATATATGATACAGGAGTATGATCAGTGGTCTTAGTCATAATAGTGGCTAGTGTTAATAATCCTTGAAATGTTTAAACTAGATAGACCATCTTTAAATGACTGGATTGAGGTTGCACAGCGCAAAGTTAGTGGTAATGAGTTCCATTCAGGGATTGTGTGTGGAAAAAAGAAAGATCTGTAACAGTTGGTATTTGATTATAGTCGAAGATATGGCAGTTGGCCGTGGACAATTTTGTATATAAGCGTCAGGCGGGCTAACGCCCTACGCCCCTCAAGCGTTTGCCAACCGATGTTACTAATCATGTTCATTGATTGAAAATTCTAAAAATTGGCAGGAATGTTCTGCAATACCTTGTCTACTCGGGACGATTAACCCCAAAGAGTGATTTTTGAAGTCGCTTAGCGAGTGACAACCGGAAATCTTGTGAAAAGAAAAATTGGCAGGAATGTTCTGCGATACCTTGTCTACCCGGGACGATTAACCCCAAGGAGCGATTTTTGAAGTCGCTTAACGAGTGACAACCGGAAATCTTGTGAAAAGAAAAATTGGCAGGAATGTTCTGCGATACCTTGTCTACCTGGGACGACTAACCCCGAGGAGCAATTTTTCAAGTCGCTTAGCGAGTGACAACCAGAAATCTTGTGAAAAGAGTTGGTTTTCCAACTCGCTTAAAGTTAAGCGAGTCAGCTTAATTGTTTTCCTCTGGGCGCTTCCGCTCAAAGGGATTAATTGGCAACCGCACGCGACACACCCACTATTGATAGGCATTGCTTATACAGATTGTAGATCGTTTTGTATTTCAGTTTTCTATCACTTTTGTTACGGTCACATCGTTTTTCTACCTCGTGTTGTTTTTCTCTTCGTTTTTCTACCTCGTGTAGTTTGGTCTCTGTTGATTATGGGTAAAACTCGTCGTTGTTCTGGCTGCAAGACGCCACTCTCGGACCATACATTTGGAAAGTCGGGCAAAGGTTGCACTGGGCCAGAACAAAGCGCTGATGTCTCTGCCATTGAAGATGACCAAGTCGACTCTATCGAAATCACTCTCGCTTCTTTGGTAGGCGCGGTAAAATCGCTTACCAATGGTCTAAAGGAAGTCCAGGCTGATAATCAGCAACTGCGTGCCCTTCTTACGGCTAACCAGTCGCCGATTACAGAGGTGCCCGTTCCAACTGCAATCACTGGTGGTGCGACGGCTTCAGGAGTTACCTTGCCGGAGTTGCGCGCAATGCAAGATTTGTCCCAACAAGCCGATCGTCGCGTCGCTCAGCTTGGGTTGGTGAATTCCAGCGATAGTGACTCGGATCACGACGATGTTGAGGCGTCCGCGCACGTCCGCACAAAAGAAAAAAGTGCGTCAAATAGTGGCGGTAAGTCTTTAAAGTCCGGGAAGGAGTCAAAGATTACGACTACCGTCCTTTATCCCCAGTTATGGCCGCATAGCTTCCTCAGTCTCACAAATGCTCGTCGTGATATTAAATTTGACGAGCTGACGTTAGAGGAGTTCGTCGCTGGTTATGGACAGATCCTCCAATCCCCTGATATTGAGGAGATCGAGTGTTCCGCTCGGCTTAAGCATTTGGTGTCCCTCATGTATTTTGCCCAGCAATACGAGTGGCAAGCCATACTCAGTTTTCACGGGGCTGTTCTTCTGGAAATCGAGCGAGGCCTTCTCAAGTGGGGCGATTCGTTGTTTCATTTGGAGAGCCGCACTCTCTACGGGCATCCTAAAGCGCACAAATCGTCTCCAAGTACCAGTGCAAGATCTTCAACGTCCTCAACCCAGGTCTTGTATTGTCGAGATTTTCAACGACAACAATGTTCTTTTAATCAAGCCCATTATGGCTATCTTCGCGGCGAACGGAAGTGGCTGCGGCACATTTGCTCCGACTGCTGGGTGCAATCAAGAAAACAAGAGCAACATCGCGCTGGTTCGTCTGACTGTCCGTTTGTTTCTGCCAGTTCGGAGACAAAAAACTAACTCATTCGAACACCTTCGTCCACCATGCTCAGTCTGTGGATGAAAGTGTTCCTTGTTTTTCTGAGGATGTTGAACATGACATTTTATTTTCTAGAATTGACAGTTTCCATGATGCAGCGGCTCCGTTTGATTGTACAGAGTCCGTTTGCGGTTCCAGTTCGAGTTTGCAGTCGAGTTTTTCACATGCTTTTTTGCCTCGTGCGGTTTGTTATTCTTATTGTGATGTTCATGATTTGGTGGCTCAAACTGGTGAGCCAAATTATTTAGTTGCTAGGGTTCCTGTACCCTCCGCATTGAATATTTCTACATTGCGCGAAATACTTCACGGCTATGAGGACAGTATTGTTTGTGAATTTTTAGAATTTGGCTGGCCAGTTGGTTTCGTGCCAACCCTTTTACCCATTTTTGACCTTCGCACTCATCGTGGTGCACTTCAATTTCCGGAACAAGTTACCACCTATTTACACAAGGAAATTTCTCTCGGCAGGGTTGCCGGTCCTTTTGACGTTGTACCATTTACCGATGGCTTTGTGGTTTCGCCGCTTAATACCGTGCCCAAACGGGATTCGCATGAACGCAGAGTTATTGTCGATTTGGGCTGGCCATGCGGTTCCTCGGTAAATGATGGAATTCCAAGTGACTCCTTTCTAGGCGAGCCCATTTCATTGACGTATCCGACCATTGATTCTATTGTGGATGCCGTGATTTCTCTGGGTCCGGGTTGTTTGCTCTACAAACGCGATCTAAAAAAAGCGTATCGTCAGTTTCCTGTGGATCCCAAAGATTATCATTTACTGGGGTACATCTGGGACAATCAGTTCTATTTCGATACGGTCCTTACTATGGGCTTACGTTCTGCGGCTATGGCCTGTCAACGATCCACCTCAGCGGTTTCTTGGATTTCTCGCCAACAGGGACGCTCGTTGTTCAATTATCTGGATGATTTTATCGGTGTGTCTTCTCCTAATGCGGCCACTACTGATTTTCAAGCCCTAGGAGATTTGTTAGCGTCGCTCGGGCTTCAAGAGTCTAGTGAAAAATCTTGTTCGCCTTCGCCTGTGATGATTTGTTTGGGCGTTCAATTAGACACCAACAATTTTACGCTGTCGGTGAGTTCCGAGCGTCTCAGTGAGATTGAACAAGTGAGATTGAACAATTGTTAGAACAGTGGCTCACTAAACGCACTGCCAAAAAATCAGCTCTACAGTCTCTCGTTGGCAAATTAGTGTTTGTTTCCAAGTGCGTTCGTCAAAGTCGAGTTTTTATCGCACGCATTCTTGCTCTCCTTGGCAAATTAAGGCATAATCATCACCACGCAAACTTAACCGCAGAATTTCGGAAAGACTTAGTGTGGTGGCGCCGATTCTTGCGAGAGTATAACGGCGTATCTATGATTAACGTTACCAAGTGGACTTCTCCGGACGAGGTGTTTTCGACCGATGCGTGTCTTACTGGCTGTGGCGGTGTGTGCAATTACCAGTATTTCCATGCGGTTTTTCCGCCTTTTATTTCTGAAAAGCACCTTGACATAAGTTCTTTGGAACTTTTAACAATCGTTGTTGCTTTGAAATTATGGGGAACTCGTTGGACTGGACTTCGCATCACTGTTCGTTGTGATAACGAAGCGGCCGTAACTGTGGTAAATACAGGACGGTGTCGTAACCCTTTCATGAATTCCTGTTTACGTGAGATTTGTTACTTTGCTGCCCTTTACGAGTTTGAAGTCCGTGCAGTGCATGTTCCCGGTGCCTCGAATCATTTAGCGGATCTTCTCTCCCGATGGGATTCTTGCTCTTTGTCAGCAAAGGACGATTTTCACAGCGCGTTCAGCGCGATCATTGGCAAGACGTTCCCGTTCCTGATGCGATGTTCCGCTTCTACGGTCCTTTCTAACATTGGAACTTTACTCTTTCAGGGTTCAGAGAGCTCAGGCGTCTTCAACGGGATCTCAAGCACTCGCAGCGCTCCGCCTATAGTGCTGGAACTTTCACTAACTTAAAAACTCAATTTAAGGCCTTTTTCCTATTTTGTCATTATTTTAAGTTAGATCCTATTCCGGCTACGTTGGATACCGTTTGTCTTTACGTGCAGTTTTTAAGTCGCACTCTAACGCCCGCTTCGATTAGAAACTATTTAAGTGGCGTTAAATTGTTACATTTATTTACGGGCGCGGATTACCCTTTCACGAAAGACTTTATTCTCTCCCTCACTTTGCGCGGTATCGCTCGCAATGCCTTGCACACCCCGCGCAGGGCCCCACCGGTTACCCCTTCCATTTTACTTCGCATTTCCCGTGTTCTTGAGTTGGAAGGTGATCCGCGTTCGTCGACTCTGTTTTGTGCCTTTTTGTTTACGTTTTATCTTATGGCTCGTCTTGCTAACATTGTACCACAGTCTGCTAAATTATTTGACTCTCGCCGCCATCTCACCCGTGGTGATGTGGCTGTTACTTCTAATGGCCTCTTAGTTACATTTAAGTGTACAAAAACGATTCAATTTGGCGAGCGTCGTCTTCACATTCCATTGCTCAGAGTTGTAGATTCGCCATTATGCCCTGTTTCTGCTTATTTACGAATGATTCGTTTAGTCCCCGCTCGCCGTTCTTGTCCCGTTTTTCTAATTTCTAGTCCCAAAGGTCTCATCCCCCTCACAAAGCGTAGTTTTGTTTCAAATTTCCGTTCATGCTTGGTCGCGGCCGGGATTTCCCATGCACAGAGTTTCCGCGGTCATTCTTTTCGACGAGGAGCAGCCTCTTGGGCCTTTAGTTGCGGAGTTCCGGGGGAACTTATCCAGTTGTATGGTGACTGGTCTAGTGATGCATATAAACTTTATTTAGAATTTAGTTTAGAATCTAAGCTTGCACTTGCGAGTCAACTGCGACAAGCAATTATTCGTGTATAATCTCGTTATTTCTCGCTTTACTTTATCCCTTCAGGTCACGGTTGGTTTTTGGCCGGGTTTTTGGTGGCAGAGAGGTTTATTTCTTTTGATGTTCTATTGATTTATATTTCGTGTCTTCGGATGTGGAAATAAACTTCTCTCTTGGCCAAAAACAAACTGTGTTGTTGATGTGTTGTCGGCGGGGACAATTGAATTAAACTCTCATTAAATTTAAGCCACTAAACCAGGTAGCTTAAGCGAGTCGGCAATTAATTTTAGCCACTGAGAAGCAACTTGTGGTCATTTATCCGACAAGGCTGTCAAATCAGAAATAAAACACACGTTCTATTTTCATGCGTGTCTTGTTGTACTAGATGTGGTCCAACCAATATACAAAGTATTATCGCAAAATATTGTAAGGTAGTAGGTGCAGGCGCTCTCATTGCGTCAATGGTGGCGCAATTTCTGCTAAAAATAGCTCAAAAACGTCGTTAATATGGCTTTGCGTGGGGCCAAAGCTCCACTTTCTTTTCGTGATTATGGCTCCTGGCAAAATATGTTTTTGTTGCTCATTTACATTAGATTCGGCATAATGTGATGGTATTATACAATGGATTTACTTTTGCGCAAAATAATAATTAACGTTGATGTCCCTTTTCAGTAGTCATTGGAATACTGAATCATTGCTACATGTATTACGGTTTGATTATTAAAGAGTAATTTCAATTTTAAATGGTTATTAAATGTTGAGGTGTCATGATTATGCAATAGTATGCAAGAGAGGTAAGATTTTGCCGATTCAGCTAACTAAAAATGTTTCAGTTTGATCATACAAGAGTATGGATTTGGCTTTTGTTCTATTTTCGAACACTGAATCATTGCCATTATGGTTTGATTATGCAATGTTTCATTTTAACAAAATATTGAACCATGTCAGTGTGAAAACATAAGCTTACTGCAATATTGCCTTACACGTCAGCATTTCTTTTTCACAGGTTCGCTATGACGTTAAAATTTCCCCTCAGTTAAATAAAGACTATCTTAAACAAATATGCTACACTAACATGAAAATTATTTATAGTCACACTCGAGACTCTTTTATTGCTCATCATTATAAAATGTATTCCATTTGGCTACTTCAATTTATTTCGTGCATATAAGAATTGCTATCCTAAGACGTCCCAAGACACACATCGTAACAAAGATATTAGAAAGTTTTTTGTATATTTGCCGACACCATTTAGATAGAAAATTGCTCCACAGGCATGAATAAGCACTTTTCCACTCGCACCGAATCGATCAAAAAACAATTACTCATAGCCAGATTAACCACATCTGTGACAGAAACCGGAAATTCATAAATATTTAGTATCCATGAACTGTATCAATTTACAATTTTATCACTTACTTTACATTCGTTTATTTACGATATAATTGCCTTGAAATCCTTTTGCATGATGATCACTTTGCCAACATTTTTCCCTATACAAATGTCAGACAGCGCCTAATATGTTTCTTTACAGTCCTCTCAAGGTGAAAATGATCAATTTCGAATAACTCTTAATCAGATGAAATCATCCTTTCCACTACACTCCCGTCTCATTGAACTTCTTATTGCAATACATTAGCCTCTTGCAAGACAACAAACTTTCAAAATCATACTTCATATATTACGCATATCAGAAATGCTGCTTTTCACGCAGCTGGCTCAATTCAATGTGAATGCTCTATTTTTAGTGCAAGGCACCATGATACTGTATGTATTTATTTATTTATTCTAAATGTTTGAACTCAATCATATACGTCATAATTTAAGCTTCTTACTTTACAGTCTTGCCAACAATTCAACCTTTCTCGAAGAAATCGACTGGAAGTCGCAAAAATTCACATTTTTTTAATTGTACCTGTCTGTGCAAGCACAAATTTCATCCATTTTGCCAACCTATTTCCCTCTTCACTTTTACTCCTCCATTAAACCTACACATATTTTCAAACTTTCTCTCAATACATGTATTTGCTATCCTGCCAAGAACCATATCCAGTTGACTACTACGGCTCCCATGTTCTCATCATGCTATAATGAACACACACACCAAGTCGCCTCATCTTATCCCACCCCATCTACCCACAAAGCCATTCAATACTCCATCTCTATACTATACCTCCTATAAATCTAAAACACAATTTTTAAACAAATTAAATTATATATTTAACCCAACTGACACAAACAAAACACCCGCCAAGACATACACGTCAAACCCATTCTAAACTTATGCTACTTTTTGCGGGAAAAATGGTCATTTGGTTCGTCACGTCTGCACTCAAATAAAGAAAATATTTGATCTGCACCGGGTAAACAGGACACCACTCCTAGCAGTCTATTTCAATCTCTCTAAGATCGAAACGTTCATGACAAACCTACCCAGACTCTTACACACAGTATTTGTTTCAGGTTTTTCACTCCTGCGTGAAATGTTGTGACAAAACGCATTATTATCTCGTGAGTTTTTTCTTTTTATATTTTAATGTTGATTGCCTTCCGGTGTTTACATGTAGGATAAAACCGAAATTTCTTTCACCCATTCGCAAAATGTTGTGGCCCCGAGGCGCAGCCGAGTGATTCAGCAACAAATTTTGACCATGTGATGACGTAAATCATGGTAAATAAGAGTCCACACCACGGAAAACTGGTGTAAATTTGTTTTTTACAACAATATTTAGAAACAAATACAAGGAAAAATCGATGTCTTGTTACAAAACGTGACAGCAAAGAAAGAGCAAGCATTGTCTATAACTTTCTTGCAATCTGATTGTTTTTTTTCAAGCGCGCGTGATATTAGCGTCAGCACCATTGTCTGGACTCTCATTTACCACCCACGTTGACCAATCAGATTGCGAGTTTAGCGGCAATTGTGGTGAATACTTTTGGCTATGCATAAATCTAACACAATCTTTTGAACAATTTTTCCCACCTTTCTTAAAAAATAAGAATTGTTGTTTACGCCGGTTCAAACGTTTTCACTTGAGGTCGTATCGCGCAGTTTCCGTTTCAAGCTTCCTAAAATCATTGTGGTAATTGTTCATGTCCGACTGCTAAAACACGAACTAGTACATAAGCTTTATTATAGGTATGATTTCTTTAGTTTTTTTTACGGGTATGTTTCAGGTCGTTATATAGATGATTTCTTTAGTTAATACCAATAAACCCTGTGTTCCTCACAGAAAGCAAAGATGCCTTAAATGAAGAAATGCTTGCATTGATTGACGCTGTCATAAAGCAACATCAAGATACTGGAGAGTCTGCATCAAACAACGCGAAAGAAAAAGAGTCGCCGAATACTGAGCAACGCAACCGAAAAAGGAAACTCCAATTCAACACTAGTGAAAATAAAACTGTAAAATCTGCATCATCTAACAAAAAACAATGTGCTGGGGGAGAGAAACAAAAGAGGGCCAAAGCGAAACGTGATGAGACGGGAGAGAAAGAAAATGCTCCTAACAACGTTGCTATAAGGGGAAAAGACATAAGCCAAGCCAAAAAGCAGTCGAAAAAAAAAGGAGATTGCCAAGGCACAGGCTGCCGAGGAAGATGCCCTACGTTTTTTAATGTAAATGAGTCCAAACCTAGTGTAAGTTCGGTTCAGCCTCCACAGAGAGAATCACCACTGCAACCTTCAGAATCGACTATTAGTTTGGCTGGCCCATCAGCAGTACCAACTATAAGTTTGGTTGGCGCATCAGATGTCATGGTTTCAAAATTGCTCACACCACCTTTTGCCCCATCACTGCTCCATTGTTCACTTCATCGCTGCTCCCATTAACATCTGGCAACTTGAAATACGTATCATACCTGGCAACATGTAAAGCAATACAGCCGAATAAGGAAAGCTCATCAATGCTCGACCTTTTGAATGCCCCTTTGGATGACTCAAAGGAAGTCTTTGAGCTGCCACACCATTCACACAGTACTACTAGTAGCCTAGAAAGCACCTTGCCTTTTGGGTCGTTATTTAAAAGCAGCATTGACGTCCTTCAGCAGAGTGAGGGAGAAATAGGGGATGACATGGCTCCAGCAGAGGCACAGTGTTCAAACTGTACGATCCTCTGTGAGAAGATTCAGGAGCTTGAGCAAAAACTGGAAAGTCTGAGTAAGTAGGAAAATTCTACTAATAATTTATTAAGGGTTACTTCAGTCAAATAATACTCCTCGGCGTAAATCTAGATTAAACATTTTACATTCATTGAAATTTCAAGTGGATGGGTATCGGGATGAAAATTTGGTTTAGATGAATATGAATCATATTAATCGATATAAAAGCATTACATCATGGAAGTATATAAACTGAAAGAGGACCTCAACATTCCTAATAACAAGTGTTTTTTTTATAGAACCTCCTCGTGAAGTTTCCTTGTACTTTAAAAGGATATTCAGTTTGGAAACTGGAGATACCACTCCACTACAGGTGAGTACAATTTCAATAAGAAATTAACGGGGGAGGTTACATCGGATTCCCATACGTACAAGCAAGTACACAGAGAAATTTCTCTTTTCATGTTTTGACTGATTGGGTCCTCGGACATAAGTTCTCAGCTCATATCCTAACTGTGACAAAAATTAAAGCGTCAGCGAATGTCAAAAACCTAATTAAACCTCATAATATATTAATAAATTAATATATTATGCTTCTTTTATTTCCAGCAAGCATGATCAATATTTTTTCACTTGTCTTCTCTTTCCGTTCTCTGTTTTATTCCTTGTGGTTTGTGATTTGGTTTATTTTGTAAAAAAAGGTTTTTTCTTAATTCTATCATCAGAAATCGCCCGATGTGCCACTGACTACAAACTGTCATTATGGTCCTGGCCATTTTACCCCGGGCAGTGGAAAGCAAGAACTGTACGCTGGTTCTGGGGTTTTTATATCCTGTGTAGAACTACACACCATATTAGCAAAGACTATCGGCAAGCCACAGGAGCTGCTTGGACAATTGGTTACGTATTTCTTCAATGATGAGACATTGGCCAACTCAGTTCCCTTACGAGAAAGCCGGGCTGGAGAAGATAAGAATGTCTTGGATCAGAGAATTGTCCATGCAATAATCAGTAAGATATTAGTCACTTCAGGATAAAAGTGAATAGACCTCTTTAGCTTGTATGTTTTGTTTTCCCAATGTGTTGTCTTTTCATTAATTATGCACACACATGCACGTGAATCCGAAAGAAATTAAAAGAAACAGTTCTCTACAGTAACATCACATGACCTACATTGGGAAAACAAAACATACAAGCTGAAGAGGTCTATTGTCAGTTGCATAAAAAAAAAGTGTATGTTCAAATTAGCACTCTGTCGCAAACTGTCCCAAAGGGGGCTCTCTTTGGTGACAGAAATAAATCAAATTATCTATTTCGTTAATGAGTTTTTAACCCCAGTTTTTCATATGATGCCCGTTTTATGATCGCCGTTTTCTGTTTTTTGCCTTATTACTTCGTAATAGTGTAATAGCCTGTTGCTTCCGTTTTTATTGTTTGTGTTCAAGTCTTGGTTTTCCAGCTCAGTCCTAGTTAGTCTTGGAATTTTCTAGCTCAGTCCAGTTAAAGATACTGAAATGAGGTAAGTTTCCGCGGTTTTAGAATACTGCGTTCGTAATAGCGTAATAAAGTAATAGCGTATTTTAACGAATATAGAATACTGGTATTTTAAAAGATATAGAATACTACATTAGTAACAGCGTAATAGCGTAATAACAAAGAATATAGAATACTGCGTTCGTAGCAGCGTAATAGCGTAATAGTGTAATAACAAAGAATATAGAATACTGCGTTCGTAACAGCGTAATAACGTAATAGCGTAATAACAAAGAATATAGAATACTGCGTTCGTAACAGCGTAATAACGTAATAACAAAGTATGTAGAATACTTGCGTTACTTGTGTTCATAACAGCGTAATAACGTTAACGGGGCATTTTAAATAATATAGAATGCTGCGTCCGTTTATTTAACGTAACGGGCCGTTTCGCCTACGTCCAGTTCGCTATAAACGTCTTAGGTCAGTTCGCTGACGTGTGCAATCGAAACGCGAAGCGGCACTCGCGCTGAAACAATATTCACTTGGTCAATAAAATTGACCTGCGTTGACCCTTTTCTTTCTTTGCTACGTATAGCATCAGCCACAAAATTTGGTTTGCACGAAGTGAGAAAGTCACAAGCATAGTAATGCAAATTCAATCGAAACACAAGCAGCACGTAGAAAAGGAGGTGCGATTCTTTTTTTAGATGCACTGATTAACTCGCCAGCGTCGCGTCTTTTATTACTGTATTTTATACGATAAACATGTTTAATAAAGTTAAATTGTTGTCAACTTTTGCGTTCTCGATACATAAATCCATTGGATAACTAGTGGCATATTCTGTTTGCGCGCAGATTGAGTGAAAAGCTTTAGTCACAGAAGACAAATCGGCCACGATGCGGGACTGATTTAAAAAATGTGATGCCACGGTTTGTAGAGTAGCACGGTATAATGTTATAGGGCAACTAAGTTATAGTTTCCGAATTTGTACGAATTCTTACTTTCACTTAGTCTACAAATCAAGATATTCTTCAGATGATAAGGTCACCTAGTATTTCTGGGAGACATCAGCAGTTCCTAACATCGGCAAAAAATGTCTTATCCAATAGGAAAATGAACATGCTAGTAAGGCGTTGGTTGTCTCGAAAAAAGGGATTAAACGATACAGCTGAAATAATTTTTTCAGAATAAACAAATTACGGTGAGCCTCAGTATTTCAAGAAGACGCTAAGGTCCTGCCAAACAAGTCTGGTTTGCTGAGTGAAGTAATTAAGCGCGAGCTGCTCACCTCATGCAAAAAGTCGTATACAATCAACTCTCTATTAAGTGATCAGGAAAAGAGTGGTCCCCTAAAGGGATACGGTCCCGCTGAAAAAGCAAAACTTCCCTTAGCTTATTTCCTCTTAATATCTCCAAATGCCAACAACTATACAACTTAGTTGGATAAAAAGATTCTATAGAGCGAAATAAAAGCAATAGTTTGAAGATAAAGTGCGGATTGCAAGGATTGAAGTTGATTACAGTTCATGACATTTTATTTATTGACAGCCGGTCAAGAAATCAAACTTGGCTGGTTTGAGATGGTTTGTCCCTTTGGACTATTTGAGCCAGTTTGTGCATTTGGACTGGTTGGACCATTTGAGCCAGGTTGCTGATTTGAGGTGGTTTGTGCATTTGGACTGATTGGACTGTTTGAGCCAGGTGGCCCATTTGAGTCAGTTTGTGCATTTGGACTGGTCGGACCATTTGAGCCAGTTGGCTGATTTGAGTTGGTTTGTGCATTTGGACTGGTTGGACTATTTGAACAAGGTGGCTCATTTGAGTTAGTATGTGCATTTGGACTGGTTGGACTATTTGAGCCACTTGGCTGATTTAAGTTGGTTTGTTCATTTGTACTGGTTGGACTATTTGAGCCACGTGGCTCATTTGAGTCAGTTTGTGCATTTGGACTGGTTGGTATATTGGAGCCAGTTGGCTGATTGGAGTCAGTTTGTGCATTTTGACTGTTTGGACTATTGGAGCCAGTGGCGGATTTGAGTTGGTTTGTTCATTTGCACCGGTTGGACCATTTGAGCCAAGTGGCTTATTTGAGTCAGTTTGTGCATTTGGACTGGTTGGACTATTTGAGCCAGTTGGCTGATTTGAGTCAGTTTGTGCATTTTCACTGTTTGGACAGTTGGCTGATTGGAGGTGGTTTGTCCATTTGGACCGATTGGACTATTTATGCCACAACTGGGTCTTTTGAGGTAGTTTGTCCATTAGGACTGACCGGACCATTTGGGCAAGTTGGATCATATATAATTTGAAGTGGTTTGCATTTGGAGCGGTTGGACTATTTGAGCCAGGTGGCTCATTCGAGTCAATTTGTGCATTTGGACTGGTTGGACTATTTGAGCCAGTTGGTTCCATAACGAGCCAGACGCTCTTAGCAACCAAAAAATAGCTAGACCTCCCTCTGAGATATAGGGCAATTTGCCCTATATCTCAGAGGGACATCTTGTAACTTCCAGCATTCCAATGTAATCAAATCCCTTCTGATCACCATTCCTGTTCCACGTAAAGCATTTTAATCTTTAGGTGTGAAAATTCATTTCATGCACGTTTTTAATTATCTTTATGAGGGTTTTAGAGGTCTTGCTGAGGTTTGACAGGAAATTGCTTGTGAGATGTAGCTTTGAAACATAAAATCTCTTTATGGTTTTTATTAAGGATCTTCATAAAGAAGGGTCCTGGCATTAGAAACAGCACAATAACAGAAAAAGTCAGCCGCTTAGATATCTGCAAAACAAGAAATTTAGATTTTCGTTGGTTTTGTACGACTGAATATTAAACAGCGCGGACGAGTATGGAAGTCAACTCTGTCCGGAAATTTTCACGGTGTATTCAAGCTAAGCGAGATGTAGCGATTCGGTAATTATCATTGTAGTCGCAACATTCAGAAGTAGCTCAGAACGGAAACACCGCAACCTAGGTACAAATATAAACATCGTTTTGCGGTAAACGAGACAACCATGTCGGCGTTCTATAATTATTGAACTTGAAGTTCGGTGTAACACGTAGTTCGTATTAAAGACGGCTATTGCTAAATGTGGATTTCCTCTGTTCACCTCTGTTACGGCTCACACAAAGAAAATAGGAAGCGAAAGTATTTGACAGCATTTTTGGGACTACATTTATATTTCTGTGTTAAAACTTTTGTAATAAAAGCTGTAATAGTTTTATTGTACTGCTTGCTTTGTTGCACACAAAAAAGACCCCAACCCGGGTGAACCAGAGAGAATATATAAAATTTGCCTAGATTTCATGTGCGTCTCAAAATATTGATTGATGTTATATATCCCTTGAGCGCTCAGGCATACGGCAATGCCAGGACTCAAACCTGGGTGAACCAGAGAGGATATATAACATTTGCCTAGATTTCACGTGCGTCTCAAAATATTAATTAATGTTATATATTCCTTGAGCACTCAGGCATACGGCGATGCCAGGACTCAAACCTGGGTGAACCAGAAAGGATATATAACATTTGCCTAGATTTCACTAGCGTCTGAAAATATTGATTAATGTTATATATCCCTTGAACGCTCAGGCATACGGCGATGCCAGGACTCAAACCTGGGTGAACCAGAGAGGATATATAACATTTGCCTAGATTTCACATGCATCTCAAAATATTGATTAATGTTATATATTCCTTAAACGCTCAGGCATACGGCGATGCCAGGACTCAAACCTGGGTGAACCAGAGAGGATATATAACATTTGCCTAGATTTCACGTGCGTCTCAAAATATTAATGTTATATAGCCCTTGATCGCTCAGGCATACGGCGATGCCAGGACTCAAACCTGGGTGAACCAGAGAGGATATATAACATTTGCCTAGATTTCACGTGCGTCTCAAAATATTAATTAATGTTATATATCCCTTGAGCGCTCAGGCATACGGTGATGCCAGGACTCAAACCTGGGTGAACCAGAAAGGATATATAACATTTGCCTAGATTTCACGTGCGTCTCAAAATATTAATGTTATATATCCCTTGAGCGCTCAGGCATACGGTGATGCCAGGACTCAAACCTGGGTGAACCAGAGAGGATATATAACATTTGCCTAGATTTCATGTGCGTCTCAAAATATTGGTTGTTTAATATCCAAAATTAATTTTCATTATATTCCTGGGTGACACAGAAAGGATATAGAACGTTACCTGAATGGCGAATTAAGCTGAGCAACAGCAACATCCAGATCGTCCTTGTAAACTCCGCGATCAAAAAACCCACCATTGTTTTCAGTGTTTTACGCTGCAAGCTAAACCGTGGCAGAAACGCCGCATATCTTCGAATTTAGAACAAACCAGTCTCTCAAATCTCTTACCGTAGGCAGCTCAAATCGTCGAATGTCAAAGACATCCATCGATGCACTCGCGGGAAGAATGACCCAATTTTCCCGCTCTTCTCATATTATTTTTTTATTGAAATCCAACCTCCTAAAATGTCAAGAGCAATCGAACCCCTTAAAAATGACAGGCCGACCTCCACAGGAGTTTGTACACAATCTGATAACGTACAAGTATTAATTGTCAAACGCTGCAGCTATGAAACCGCAAATCGTAAACGATGACGGCTGCTAAGCAGGCCTATGATGTCACTTCATAGCAACCAGACCTTAGGTTTTTTTGAACTTCCGGATCACTCTGGCTCGTTATGATTTAAAGTGGTTTGCCTATTTAGACTATTTAAGCCACAGTTAGGTCATTTGAGGTAGTTTGTCCATTAGGACTGGTCGGACTATTTGGGCAAGTTGGATCATATATAATTTGGAGCGGTTGGACTATTTGAGCCAGGTGGCTCATTCGAGTCAGTTTGTGCATTTGGACTGGTTAGACTATTTGAGCCAGTTGGACTATTTAAGCCACAGTTAGGTCATTTGAGGTAGCTTGTCCATTAGGACTGGTCGGACTATTTGGGCAAGTTGGATCATATATAATTTGAATAGGTTTGCATTTGAAACGGTTGGACTACAGTAAACACCCACATATAAAAACCTAGACTTTTTGAAGTCTGCTAAAATAGGTTCTTATATTTTGGGGTAGTTACTAACAATTTAGGCAAAATAGGTTCTTAACAGTTTCTTAAAATTTCTTTAAAGGAAATGCTATTGTTATATGACCAGAACATCAAGGAAGCATGGGTGTGGTCCTTAATATAATTAAAGTGCCCCTGTGATCAAATTTTTGATTTTCGTTTTTTTACATTTTCGTGTACAATTAGACTTTCTTACTCATCTTGCCAAATTTCAATTCATTACGAACATCAGAAGTCATTTTATTTTAACATTTATTTCCGAGAATTTATGGCCGCCATTAATCAACCTTGTTCCAAGGCTCGGTTGTAAATGGGAGAAAGTGACGTCAAAGGCTCAAAAATACCTCACAGGTTGAAATTATAATAACAATAAGTATTGAAAATCACGCGAAAAGCAACAAAAACTTTGGAATTGTTCTTCGTGCAATTTTCTATGCTGATTGTTATTATAATTTCAACCCGTGAGGTATGTTTGAGTCTTTGACGTCACTTTATCCCATTCACAACCAAGCCTTGGACCAAGGTTGATTAATGGCGGCCGTAAATTCTCGGAAATGAATGTTAAAATAAAATGACTTCTGATGTTCGTAATGGATTGAAATTTGGCAAGATGAGTAAGAAAGTCTAATAGTACGCAAAAATGTAAAAAAATGAAAATCAAAAATTTGATCACAGGGGCACTTTAACTATTAATCAGTTTGTGTATCCTAATCGGGACTACAGTACATGTATTTGTGTAACAACACTGATACCTGAATTGGATGTACATGTATTCAAACACAACATAACAAGTTCAACAACTCATGTCCAGAGCTCTGCAATTACTGTTGAGCTCTTGTTGCTGACCTGTCTACCTACATGACTATGAGCCATGAATACAGTGGGGGAACTGTATATCTAAACCACTTTGTTATAGAGAGATTATACAGTACTGTATGTCTGTAATTTCTGTAATGATATTGTTATGGAAGGACCAAATGTACAGCAAATTTTTATTTAATTGTCCCACATTTTGGCTACAGCACTGTTTATTATTTAGGGTGACTCTTAATATAAGAACCTTGTGGCTTTGGTTGGCTAAACAGGTTCTTATATTTTGGGGGTATTAAAATCCAAAATTTCTGCCTACAGGTTCTTACATGTAAATCACTAGGTTCTTATCTGTGGGTGTTTACTGTATTTGAGCCAGGTGGCTCATTCGAGTCAGTTTGTGCATAAATATAAATATAAAACTTTATTGAATCTCCCAATCAGGGTTTTTCAGACCGAACGTACATAAACATATAAATAATTCATAAGGTAAGTGAAACATTAATAAAAATATCTAAACGTTGGACTGGTTGGACTATTTGAGCCAGTTGGTTCATTTGAGGTGGATTGTCCATTTATACCGGTTGGCCTATTTGTGTGAGTTAGCTCATTTGAGTGTATTTGTCTATTTGGACTGGTTGGCCAGTTTGTCCATTTGGACTAGTCGGACTACTACAGTTGGTTCATTTGAGTCGGATTGTGCATTTAGACTGGTTGGACTATTTGAGCCAGTTTGCTCATTTTCATAAATTAACCCGAATTCAATCCAAGAAAACACCTACGAACAGCAGAATACAAACAATTTTCCATGGATTAACTGAACGGAAAACGCTGAAAAAAATTAATTTCTTAAAATTTCTTACAAAAACGTACATGAACTCTTTCGTATCTGTATGACTCGTGATCAGACTTACAGACTAAATAGTTCGTTGTAATAAAACGACATTTTCTGGTCATATTTCACCATGAACATACATACTTCCTCAATCTACGCTCTGGCTTTACTTTAAACAAGGACACTGACTATAAAAGGGATAGCTCCTCCCCCTCTTTGTCATGCAATCGCTGTTTCCCCAGAAAATCCAAGATGGCGGACTCATCCATGAGAAGAGGACGATCAAGAGAGTTGACCATACTAAATCTCTGGGTCTTACCATTGATGCACAACTCTCTTGGTCTAAACACGTTGACGAGATAAGCAAGAAAGTCTCTTCAGCCAGTGGTACATTGAAACGTGTACGACCTTTTATTTCGACGGATGTTGCAGTTCAAATTTACAATGCTTCAATATTACCACATTTTGATTACTGCAGCCCGGTTTGGGATAGTATGAGTGGCTGTTTGAGTGATAAATTACAAAAATTACAAAATCGCGCTGCCAGAGTAATTACTCAATCACCTTTTGATACGAGCTCCAACCTCCTTCTCGCGATGCTTAAGTGGGAGAAGCTGTCTCTTCGTTGTAAAAAGCAGAAAGCTTTAATTATGTATAAAACATTGAATGAACTTGCCCCAGACTATCTTCAATGTCTCTTCACTCAACGCCACGTTAATGATTATAACCTAAGAAATCTTGAAGGAAAGCTTTCGCTGCCCAAGCCAAATACTAATTACCTAAAACGAAGTTTTTGCTACAGCGGGGCCTGTTTGTGGAACAACTTGCCCCAAGATTTAAAAAGGGTTTGTTCTATTGGGCAGTTTAAACGGGGTATTAAGAAAGTATCTGAGATATCGGATTCCCACACGGCAATCATGTAAAGCAGTTGTACAAGTTTTAATTTTTAATTATTAACTTAACTGATGATTCTCCGTGTTTAAATAAAGATTTACATTACATTACATTTACAAGAGGGGAAATTTGTTTTCTCCTTCTGGGCGCCAATTCTTCGCCTTTTTTAAAATAAATCTTACCATAAAATTGTCATATGTGCGAAAGAAAACGAGAAATATAGTAGTGTAGCCTCTCTCTTTACATAAATATCTATTTTAGCCTTCAAAATTTGAATTTCGCGCTTCCAACGGCTCCCCCAATCGCGAGATGGTCGCGTTATGGCGCACAGACTCCTCTCTGCTTTGCTGGAAGTTCTTGAGCCTTCAATATACTTGATTTGAGGTCTACGATATTGTGCCATGCTCAATAGACGGCTAGTCGTGATGTAATACAAAATATATTTAGTGCATGATGGTTCGATTCATGGCGGAAGACAAGCTATTCAACGGCTCGGATTCCACCTTGAATCGAACCAATTTGCGAGTGTTTCAGCACGTTTATCGTTCTTTGACTTCTTAAACTCTTGATTGTTTTTTCCTTTTTAATTCGCCATGGCTGATTCAGCATTCAAACAAGCCAAAATTATGCCGCGAGCACCACGAATCAGGTATACCATTCAACTTGAGGTGGAAGCTGGAATGGAAGAGCGACTCGAAAGAATAAAATCGGCACTTCAGCGCGTGAAAAGCAGCATGAGGATTACAAGTCGAACACCAATGGGAAATCTCATGATGATGGAACGACTGTTAGACTCATTTGAAGAGTCTAAACAAAATGGAATGGTGAGAGAAAGTCATTCGTCTTTGTTTACATCGAACTCGTTCCTTCGTCATGAGCCTCTCTCACCTGCGATGCTGCAACGCAAACCAGTGTTGGTGAACCCTACGTTTTGTTCGATGGGGAAAACACAACTGGTTGTTACGACATCCACACCAAAAGTCGACCTGATGAAGACTATTTTTTAGCATCGACTAACACAATACAAAACCTGATTAGTACGATGGCACGATACAATGGAAAGTGCCCTCTTTGCGGTTATAATTTAGATATTCAATCATTCGCTTTCTTGCAGCATGGTCATGCTGTACGCATCAGCATGAGCTGGCCATTCACTGCGATGGTTTTCTAGCAGCATCATTTCAGGGAAGTTTACAGCCAATTTGAGGTATTGTATTAAATTGTTTTTGTCTTGTTTTCGTACACATGGAATCAAGGAATTTTCTGTCATAAAATACACCGACTCACTCCGGCTCACTTGTCCCTTTTTAGGATGGTCCACAGATTTACTAGTACCGGCCTTACGGAGAGACTCAGTACATTAGTTACTGCAAGGCGTCAAATATTGGCCATGTGGACTAAAAGTATATTTCAACTGGTAATTAATTTGCTTGTGTATTAAAACTTTTACTTTCAGTGATGACCCACTTGCTTATTGAGGAATAATATTTTCCAAGTGTGCAATTGTTTTGTAACAAATTATTTCAATTACTTCCTTTTTCTTACAGCACATGTAGGGTTAATTTCGGTATTTGTATTATGACATTTATAACAGGCAGTCATCCATGTACCTTTATTTGATGCTTTATTTCTTTACCGTTTAGAACTTGAGTTTGCATATAATTTTTGCATATCTTTCTTGGCAGTGTACAGCTCTTTGGGATACAAAAATGCTGTGCACATCCTCTATGAAGAGAAACTTATGGAAGCTCGGATGGAGGCACAACAGGATCCTCACTATGCTGTGCATGGTGATGTTAGTATTTTTCCTTTACAGTAGCTAGTATTGTATCAGCCAGTGTGCTGCAGGGCATTGCAAGGTGCAAAAGAGTTACCCTACCTGCTTCTTGTCTTGTTTCAGTTCTTTTTTTTTTGAAATTACTTCAGGTCATTATAACAGACGCAAGACATGACTCCAGTCGTGCTGCTCAGCACACTACTGTGTCAGCCATATCATACCGGTAAGAATAGAGTAAGGGTTCAGTAATAATAACAATAATTTATTGATACATATCATTTCAGAATATTTGGGAAAAAAGTACAACAGTACAATTTGTTGCATACAAATTTAACAATATTTATATTATTGATACTATAGAGGTTTTGCACGGCAGCCATGTTGCATGGCAGGAACAATAGATTATTTTCCCTATGGGAAAGAATGTTCTTTCTAATGCAAAACATTTTCATTGTTCCTGCCATACAACATGGCTGCCGTGCAAAACCTCTATAACTGCCAAAAAATGATAGGATAACTGTGTTGTTTAATTTTAGCAACAAGAAAGTCATTTACAGCCTGAGCTGGTCGAAAGAAGACATGCCATCAGCTGCGTCACGAGAGGTGCTAATGACCAAACAAGTGGTAGAGGCTTTGAATGGTCTTGGTGAGATATAAATTGAAATTTTATTTCATAAAAAAATTTTATTGACACTTTTGAATTATGGGTACCCAATTATAGATTATACAATGGAATACTGATTTTTCGAACCCTCAAATTTTATAAACCTCCTGATTATTCTAACCAAAACCTTTTTCCCTTGGATTTGATTTCATTTGATACAATCTTTGATTTTTCAAACTCCAATTTTTTTTAATTTTTCTGTAGGTGGCAATACACTGTAGCTGTCATAACATTGACATTACAATGTGACATATAATTTCTTTTCATTACATACATCTACCAGGTCATCGTGTTGGTGAGGTGGCACATGATTATGTACCAGCACTAAAACAATGGTTGACTAGCAAGGGGATCAAGAACTCTTATGACAGCTGGCATGGTATGCATATACATTCCACTATTTCAATATTGACATGCCATAAGCAACTTGACAGTAGATAAACAGAAACAGGCTACACTGGAACAGGCTACATTGGCTGGGGAGTGAAAACCTTTAGACAAATGATCTGACATACCCATCTTAACCCCTGGGCTGTTCAAATGCCCTCTGTAACAAGTGTAAAAAGGTCGTTGTCTGATTCAGGTTTCGTACCATTGGACTTTAGCTGGTTGCCTGTTGATAAATGGATCGCATCATTATATGACAACTTTTATTGTTACATTATGTATTCACCCCTCCCACTCTAACTTTTTGGTTTTGCCTTCTTTTCAAATCTTTGATATTATAGGAAAGCTTGTGCTGACGGCCTATGAGAAAAAAGGATTAGGAGGGGCCATGGTCTTCAATTTCAAGTGCTGTGGCTGTTGGACACCAGAAATAGACTACAAAAGCAGGCACCTGACTATTAAGATTCAAGAAGGCAGATAGTATCCTTGGCCCTTTCCTTAGCTTTTTTTCATTAGTGGGCATGGTTTTGCAGGGTATAGGAAAACATTGGGAAGGGCGTTGGGCTTAGGCATAACCTCTAAAAAGCCATTTTTGGAGGTGATTGACCTTGTCCTTCCATACATCAAATACATGCTGGATGACCTATTTGATGATGCTAAGCATCAAATACAACAACTCCAGCAACAACTCAAAATTGAAGCTTCATCATAAAAAATTACATCACAGGTGCCCTTCTTTATTACGGGCATCTGTCATTGAGAGGTGCAGACAGGATTTGTGACAAAGATTTATGGAAAGGGACCGCCAAGTCAGCTGAGGGCCATCTGAGCCAGAAGCTTTGGGCTCAGGCAAAGGGAGAAGGCCTAAAAGTTGAAGTTAACTAATAGGAAGCAGACTCTTCATCTGCTAAAGGATTTAGGTATTCGTTTTCCAATGAGTCAAGGGTTATGTTGTGCGGGGGCCATGTGGGTAGGGCACATGGAAAAAGTTTGAGGAATTGAAAATTATGTCATCCTTTACCTCGGCATTTATTGCCCTGCACAAGAATTTCCTGCTGTTCAATTAGTGAAATGCTGTTGTGCTGGCAAAAAGCATACATTTGTTGACATAAAGAACAAACCTACATGTGGCTATATTGGTCCTGGATTTATTCAGAATGCCAAACGGAATCATTACTGTGCTCTTGTTCAGGCCAGCAATAGCCCCGAGAAGTACAGAGATACCATGCTGACACTTCGCAAATACCACAGCAGGGACATTCATGAATGGGAGGGTGGATCTTGTTCATTTCATCCATTAGTTAAATGTACTTGTAAGGATTGTGATGCTGACGAAAATGGGTTTCACCCAGACATGAAATGCCAAAGACGGCCACATCGCTCTGCTCACCCCCTTAAATGTGAGTTTCATGGGCTCGAAGATAGCACTAAAATCCACGAAGAACAAATTCTTAATCTGGAAGCTACAACCCTGGCCACTACTTTTTGGACACTCACTGAAATTGCATGCAAAAATACGCCTCGCTAATATATTATCCTGCTACTTCGTATACATCTGAATGTTGTTATCACGTGCTATTTAAGTCAACCCCCAGAGCAATATTGATTGCCGTGAAAAGAATTTTGAACCGGTAAAATCAACATTGCACTAGGGGTTGACTAGGGGTTACCTAGCGTGATGAACGGATGTGTGTAAACGAGCTCCGCGTCTAATCTTCTCAAAATGTAGAAATTTACTGGAAGCTTATACATTTGATATTGTCTCATGAGAGACAAGCCCTGTTAATCTATGACCAAAAAAAAACAAGCGAGGGGAGCGTGGCTCAGAAGACGATATAACATCTCCCGAACACAAGCTCCAACGTGGTGATAATTCCAATATGGCCGCGTCTTCGCCTTCCTCTCTGCCAGACGAAACTGAAGACCCTTCTTCGAAGCAAATGTACACACTTTTAATCGAAATACAAGATACGGTAAAAACTTTATTAAATAATAAGCATTATTTAGCATTGAAAGAACTAAGGAGTTCAAAGAGACATATCACAGTGAAAAAACTCGTGGAAAGAAATGGGCTCACATTTGAAATGGCTATCATTATTTACAAGCAAGAAAAAAAGGGCTTCTAAACAAAAACGACCGGAAGCTACGTGTAAGATTCACCAAAAAATGAAACATTTGGTACACTGTAGCAGAAAATCCGCACTCTTGGTCAAATGAAGTCGCATTTTATTTGGATGCAGTCTTGTTTATTCGTAAGTATAATCCACAGAGCGGAGCAACTATGAATAAATCGAGGGTGTGGCAGCAGAAAGGAGAAGGTCTGCAATTGACAACCAAGGGGTTGAAGGACTTAGCAGGGTGAAGAAAATTACATGTTCTTGTGGCCATTGTGGCGGGCTAAGATGTGATATTAAGTGTCCCTTCCAATAAAATTAACGGACATTTTTTCGCGGACTTTATATGAACCCATTTTTATATCACCTTTGCCCGAGCGGACCCTAAACGAAATGGAAGGAGATTGCTTATCATGGACAACGATCCAAGTCAACGGAGAAAACCTGCGAAAAAGGCTCTTGAAGATATTGAGGGGGAATTGCTTGAACTGCCTCCGCGCTGTGCAAATATTCATCGTATTGAAAACGCATCTCATGACGATATTCAAGCAAGTTTGAATTTCACAGCAGGGCATGGGTTCTGATTTGCGGTTTCATCATAGTAATAAGCCATTTTCGTATTTAAAATTACTGCTGAATTCAAACACCAATGACACATTGATAGCCTCGACCCGATGTAAAATATTCAGAAGTCTATTTGACTTGACGTCGTCTCTTTGATTGAAAAGTTCTTATGTTTACAGTATGGCTCTGAAATTGTGAATGTGATGATTATTGTGGAAGAAAACACTTACCTGACATAACGCAATCCTTTCAGCTAATTACTCAAACCTGTGGTTTGTTGTTGTTAACTCTTGCAGTTTCGTCTCCTACAAGGAATATAAACGGTCTTTTTTTTGCAGGGCGTGAGCAAGTTTCTGTTGGAATAGTGCCAATTGATTTAGCTGTCAGAACTCACAAGGTTTGAGTGGTTCTCAGAGTGCACTAGCTGTTTACCCCATTGCTATTGCTAACTGTGCAAAGAAAAGGTAGGACTGACCACCTTAATTTTGTATGTTATAATTATAACTCACCAGATGTTACATAAAATAACCTTCATAAATTTTAGGTAATTAAGTCTTACTCAACCCAGCTAGCGTACAGGAAATTGTGCAGTTCCCGAAATAATCCATACCCACCCCATAGAAGTACATTGGAAATTCCAAAATATTATTTTAAAAGCAAAGTATGAAGCTATAAACCTGGAATTTCTTTGGGAGTGGGAGAGTGAAAAACAAAAAACTTTCCATGGGGGGAGTAATGGATATTTTCTGGAACTATTCAGTCAAAGTAATGAACTTGATGCAACTTTATCTTTATTCAAGGAGTGAAGTCAAGAAGCTCATCATCAGATTAAATGAGGAAAAGAAAGAGCTCAAAGAAAAAGGCTTGACTGTTGATGGCAAACATTACAGAGTTAAATTTAAAGGTTTGTACATGCAATCCATAATTTGTTTTGGTTTTGCTCTCCTACATGTAATAATACCCTGCAGCAGTGATTGTTTAAACAATATGTGCATGCTCTGTCGGCTCTACTGATGATCATGTATCAACCAGTTTTTCAAATTTTTATTTATCTCCAACTCTTGGATCCTACATGGCTATATAAATTGTGTTAAATTTAAATACTTTTGCATATTATGAGTTCTGAATTGCCCAGAGTGGTGTGATATAGCATTTCATCACTTAATAATATATAATTCAAAATCGTCTAGTATTTGATTTATCACCATTTTAGGTTATTTTACTTCTTTCTTTCTAAGTTACATTGGACTTGAAGGCTTTGTATATGCTTCTTGCTAAGCTTGATGATGAAAGCTTTGTGCTAGCTCAGCGTGGATATGGCAATGAGTTCTGTTATTTATGTCATGCTTTAAGGGTATTTTGAACTATTTTTTGTTACTTTATAATGTTAAGATTTTATTTTTAATAAAATGCTAAATGTCAAATCCCTATTATAAGCATACACTCTTGGAAAATACCACAATATTCATTAAATTATCATGTTCTTCGACTGACAATTTAATTAATGATAGGGGTTTTAGACATAGCATGCATAAGCATAAAAAATACAAATTATGTTGTAGGTTAATATTATTTTAGGTTAAAATTATTTCAAATTTGGTTAATTATTATTTTCCTTTGTCTGAGATTATGTTAATGAATCTGGGACAAAGTACATGAATGGAGTGCAGCTCCTTATTAGCATATTTGGATATCACTCCAACTGGATAGTAAGAAATTATATTTTTATCAAACCAGCAAGGTTGCCACAATCAGGAGAAAGTCAGGGGAAACCAGATTATTTCATTTAGGTCGGGAAAAGATAAGATGTAAGTGTCCCCAATTAGCAGAAATGCTATATCCTTTTGACACTTAAGAGTTTATTTTAGTTGCTTTTAAGAAAAATGGTTCATCAGTTCAAGTCGAAGTAAGTCAAAGTAATTCAAAGTTTCATCTCAAAGTCATTGAAAATTTAGGGAATTTTATTTTCTGGCTGATGCTTACATTTAATAGATTTTTCTTTGTTGTTCACAAACAAATGTTTTTCAAAATATCTCTGAGGTAACTTTTTTTTAAGTGGCTTAACCATTAAAGGATTATTTACGCATGATCAGTAGTGAAGACAGGCAATGTGGCAACCCTGAAATAATTATCTGTAATTTGTTCCAAACAAATTAATCTTCTGTTGAACTTCCATTTTGGTAAACAATTTTTTGTCTCTGAAAACTGGTTCTAGTTTAATCAATAGTCTTGAAAATAATTTATTTCTCCATGGAGTAACTAGTGTGTTTGAGTTATCCATATTTTTTATTTTTTCTTGTTCATTTCACATAGGCTACAATGCGAAGATTGAGCCCCTTGCGTCTCATGACATCAACACACCCATCTGTTTGCAAACTTTGATGCAGCCATAAAGAAACGAGTCAGTGATGACTCCTTAATGTTTATCACCATCCTGCCAATTCTGTGCCACAGGTGAACCCCCACCCTACCACTTCTTCATGATGGATTCCCATGCACCCCCAAACTACCACTAGTACTTCTTTGGGACAAACTCTTGTGCACCCCCCAGCCTATGGCAGAGAATTCTTCAGGGGAAATTCAAGCTACTACTGGTAACCCTTCAGAAGGTCACAATATTCAAGTAATACTCAAACCAGATAAAGGGCGCAAAATCAAAACAAAGACAAGCACTATGTCACAGTCATGAGCACACCTCAGCCGAGATGGGCCTGTTGGCAATATCGCAACCCTAGAAAATGGAAAGTGTGTACCAAACCAAATCAAACACCAGAAGCAGAAGAATTATGTTGTTTTGGTATCCAGAATTATAGTGGCAAACATCCAATGTCTCAAACACCTTGAGGAAGTTGTCATCAAGCACATTCCCCATCGATACCAAAAGGAAACAGCTCAAGCCACTTACACTGTGAGTAATGTTTTTTAAGTGTTCTACAGAGGAACCCACAAAGGAGGTCGTGTGGTAAGGGTGCCGGACTTGAAATCTGGAGGTCCCGAGTTCAAGTCTCGCTCTGACCACTGAGCTGGAGTTGTTCCACGGTAGACCTGAGTTCAACTCCTCGGCCACGCTTGTAAAATAGCCAACTGGTCCACTTCCTGCCAGTTGAGATTTTTAAAATGTTATGTTCAATTTGCAATATTTGTTTCAATATTTGAGTGGTGTGCCTGTGAATTAGCTGGATAGCTAGGTGCTTGTCCACTATAAACAACATTTACATTTTTTTTACATTTACACTGAGCGTTTGAAAATAAACAAAAGACTGGCAGTAATCCAGCTAATATGAGGGTATCTAGAACATGGTTTATTGTTACTGTATTTCCTCGGATAATAGCTGGGGGCTATTATTCTCCAAATGGAGCCGAATATTTGAGTGGAGGCGATTAATTTAGGGGAGGGAGGTAGCCTATGTGTAGCCGTATCATCCCCGTTTTTTTGGGGGGGATTGTGCGGTTACACGCAGGCAGTGATTATTTCAAATAATTCTCACTGGAAGTGCTTATGTACTAATGTGCTAATAAGAGGACTCCAAGAAATAAATAAATGAGTCAAATGCATGAACATCACCATAAAAAACTATATGTAACCTGTTCTTTTGTTGTTATAAGAAAACAAGAACAAGTTATTAAAAGTAAACGAGTAAAAAGGAGAGGGCAAGAAAATGTGAGATAATGGACAAAAAAAGACAAACTACTGTGTTTAATGTTTTATATGTTGCAGTTTCTTTCTGGAATGGAATGAGTCAGTCAGTTATACTGACTCATTCCATATCCAGAATTTTGAATGTTCAAGTTTTGGTTGATAAAATGATACGACTTTACAGCTGCAATTTAAAATGTGGTCTCAGTTGGTTTCGTTTAATTTTATTGCCAGGTGTGGTGTTCTGTATTATATCACATTATACATTTATGAAAAAGTTGGTCAGAATATGCTACTACATGTATGATGTTGTGTTTACATTTTGCAAACAAAATAATATGAACAACTGGAACAGTCAATGATTAGGGCAGTTTTAATATATAGATAGGCTGAGCCTAACGGCGTCTCTCTTTGAACAGAAAGCCGATGATAAACTTAACTGAGTTGAAAGGTCAGAAGCACAAGAATAAAATTGATGACCGGGCTATTTTTTAATCTTAGCAATTCTCAAAAACAGACTTACGCGACCGTTTGCACAGTACATTGAGACCGTACAAAAGTTTACAAAAACAATTTTTTTTTCTCCGTCTAGAATAACTAGTACGACTAATTTCCAAATAAAATACCCCTGCTGCTTATAAAAAATTGTCCAAGAAACTGATTTGGAAATCAAAATTGCAAAAATACACAAACATATTTCACGCGAGTGAAGTTTAGAACTATAAAATCCAAGTCTTGTTTTGTTTATGTAAAATCGCTTTTCAACCTATGTAATGAATGAACAAACACATAAAAATGGACAACACCATCTTCTTTCGAAAAATTTTTATTCAAATCTCCATAAGTTTATGTTTAAAAGCAAAACGCGAAACGGCTGAAAGAAAGCCGATGAAAGAAAGCCGATGAAAGAAATCAAAACAACTGAATTTTATAATTGAGCGCGTTTTATAAGCAATTCTCCAAAACTAGCGAGAACACAAAGAAAAAGTCAATCACAGATTGATATCAACATAAATTCCCATTGAAAAATGTATTTTGTTTTACTTTTAAGTCCCTCCACTCCTTGGAAATTCTTTAAATTTCCGCTTCTTCAGTTCTGAAACCCGAATTGACAAACATCTCCCGCATTGATCCCATCCTCAAAGCAAGATTTTATCCATGAAAGCTCTTCTTTTTCCACTATAGCAGCTTCTGAGTATCCCTTAATTAGTATCCCTGTGTTGAGTAGCAAACCGCAAAAAAAATGTAGTTGAATGTCGACTTTAATTTAAATGGTTTACTCCACTAAACACAGCAGCATTTTCCCAGGTGACGTGAAATTGCAAGGATCCCGAATGCTGTGTGGAGTCATATGTGCATGTTTTACGACGGTATATGGCGCGCGAGTTAGCCCTGCGCATATGCCGGGCACACAACGCGCCTGTGGAACATTCCGCTAGCCATGACCATGAAAAATGACGAGCATGTTTTCTATGGTTCTCTGGTTCTATGAGTATGGGGCTCAGCGTGGTCCTTCAGCCCACAGAGCTCCGCTATTACCTTTTCGGAAGTTAAAATTAAAATATTAATGTCTCCGGTGTCAGACTGCAACACTTATATTTTTGTAACTTTTTTTTAGCTATAATTGTTTCATTTTTGTACCATGAGACACCACCTGTGTATTTAACACTTGCCTGCATAGCAGGCCCAAAGGGGAGGGGGAGGGAAGAAAATACCCCCTTTTCCCTCCACTCCCCTTTAGGGCAGATATACAGACTAATTTAACACAGTTTCTATGAACTCGCAAACAGTTGTGGGATTAGAGCATATTATCAAGCTAAATTAAAATCAATTGTTGAAATTTTGTCCAATCCACATACATGTACAGTAGTAAGGGTTGACAGTTGTGGAAGTGGTTATATTCCCTTAACCACGCCCACAAATGGAATGTTAGGAATGTGAAAAATATGGCATCTGAAATCGTTCGTCTTACTCCTGTCCTTGAAACTGGCGACTCCTCTTGACATCGTTTATTCTCCGGCTTTCCAGGAGAGTCATGTGGGTACATAAGCCCATTTTAAACTACGTTCATCCATACAAATGACAGACAAAAGACCTCAGCTGAAAACAGAAAACTAGCTTGACTTAATCGAAAAAAAAAAACATGTGAAAACGGCCGTTAAACAATTTAACAACTAATTTAGATAAAGAATATAAAGCATACTTCCAAAAAAATCAGACAAATTTGCCGTTCTCATGAGGAATGAGAACTGATTCATAGACATGACAGCAAATTTGAAGCCAGAAATATGTCACTAGAATGGCACAAAATGACCGAAATATATACGTTATATTCAGTGCTCTACCGCCCAAACAAGAGAGGCCAAAAGAGGTCAAGTCCCGGTTTCTTAATATTTTACCTTTGTTCTCATTATACAAAGCTTGGAAATACATGGATTTACAAATAACAAAAAAATTCGAACAACAATTGACACAGTCAACAGTTAACAGTACAACAAAGGACCGCTATTAAAAACCTGCTCTATTATTCGAGTCTATTTTTTCACGCTTCATGGCACCTAACAACGTATTATTACAGTCAACTCTCGCCTTGCGGACACCTCGCTGTTACGGACGCTCGCTATTACGGACAAATTTCAGATCCCCGGCGGAAACTATAGAGGTTTGACTGAAAACAACTCCCGCTATTATGGAATTATGGACACTTTTGTGGTACCAACGTAACAATTTTATTGTTTTCACTCTCGATAAAGCGGACACTAAAAAGTTCTCATGTAACATGATTACGTAAAATGGCAGTCTGTTCTTCTTCATTTGTCAACAAACACTTGAAAATAGTCTGGAATGTTTATTTTCTCGTACGGCCGGTCAGACTTGTTTCATGTAGACTTTTCGGTATCTTCACTTCAGCTTGCGCCTTTTCCTTTTAGGCTCTTCAGTTGCTAAGCCATCATCCTCCTTTCTCAACGACTTCCTAGCACTCTCGCTACTGTTGATCAGCTCGTCCAGTCTTTCAAGATATGTTTGGTCACCATACAGTTCATAAATGACTGGAATCTCAAGCCCTAGACCGCCACCTCTGTTAATCCTCTTCCCGCAGATTATAGACAACCCTCTGTGGTTGTCCCTTTTCAAAAAGCACGACAATTTTTGACAGCCCCAGAGGAATGTGTCCTACAATGCGTCCATTTTCTTCTGTTACGGCCACAGCAAACCTATCTTTTGCATTTTCTGGTTCTCGCTGAAGTGTCAATTGCTTGTTAATTTCAGGCTCAAATACATCTTTGTAGGCGTGATATCCTCTCATCCAAGAAAAATATCGCTTGCATTCCTCATTAGTACGTTGTTCTGCCATGATGTATTAATAATGTACTGTTCACGAATTGCAAGTCTTGCGAGTTATGATGAATGCGTGTTACAAAATGTACTTTCACTGCGTGAACAGCGCGTGTTCGCATTACGAAACGTAATTTCCGGTTTCAGAAAACTATTTCACAAGCCATGTGCCATGTGCTTTGGTCATTCGATCGAGTTAACTGCAGCTGAACAAGTTTTCTGGATTTTCATCTACCTTTTGTCATGTCAGAGCGGAATTCCAGTAAGAAATCAAAAAAACCGAGGAATGAGCTGTCTTTGGATCAGCGTTTCAAAATAGTAGAAGAACACGAGGGAGGAAATAGCTCCGTACGTCACCTTGCTGAAAAGTATGCGTGTGGAAAAACCCAAGTAAGCAACATTCTTAAGAATAAGGAAAAAATAAGAGAAGAGTATGAAAGAGGGCTGCCTATAGCAAGAAAGCGAAATCGTACTTCCCAGTACTCGGACCTAAA